>JAAAJZ020488219.1:0-11777 GCA_010015985.2 Actinopyga echinites
CTGAGTTCGCTTTGTTTATCCCGCGTGTATCCCACAATTCAATACGGTAAAGGAATGATCGAACTCGCTAATTGGAGTGACACCAACGGTTCGCGCTAAGCGAACTAAGGAATTCCGTGTCGTAAAACTTCCACGTGAAAAACTTCCAAGGCCTCGTATAAGTTACAGATTATTATTCTGTATTAGATCTCATATTTGAGACTTAAATACTTAAAACAAAGGTAATTTTAATGAAATGTAATGCAAACCAATAATTATAAGGCGTATTATGAAATAAATAAAGTTAAAGCTCTGAGGCACTGTACAAAGACAAACGGTTAACAAGTAACAACGCTGATCAACCTAGAAGCTAAAATTGCGAATACTTGAATCAAAATACGTAAGAAAACACAAAATACAAGTAAAGACAAACGAATAAGTAAAACGCAGTCTTCAAACGGCAGCTTCATAAAGATAGTTTTGTTATTTGCACGCCCAGCGCCCTTTGGCAAATTGCTCGCAGCACATCTTTCGAAACATAGATTTTAGTAGGTAGAAGTTAAGACGGAGGGGTCAAACAATAGGGATTTGGATTGAGCACGAAGGGTCCAGGGTGGTTGGTGTCTACGCAGCCGATTACAAATAGAAACTAGTGCTAAATCTTTAAGAGCTTCAGAAGTGTCTAAAAGAATTTTAAGTTGATACCTGTAACTCACTGGCAGCCAGTGTAAGTCATACATAATTTGTTTAACCCTTTGTCTGTCGTAAGCTTCTTGACACCCTCCGGAATGGCCGTCCCTTTGTGAAGTCACGGCACTCCGCAAGGGGCATCACTGGAGATGACAGATATTTCCGGGCCACCTCTCGTAGTTTCCAGCTCCCCGTGAACCAGTAAACATATTTCTGCAGACTGCTCTCTTGCACAGTGGTGACAAAGTTAAAGGGAACATGCAGTCACCCCAATTTGAATCAGTATAGACGGCTATCATAATTCGCGAAAGGCTCTGTTCAATCACGAAACAACATTTTTAGTGTTGCACTATTCAATTCTGCAGCGTATATATGCAGTATTTATGTTCTGAAACATCATGAAAAATACTTGTAAGGGAAATGTAAGGAGGTTTACGAGATATTGATGTTTTTCCAAAGAAAAGTTGGAATGACTGCTTATTCCCTTTAATGTTTTCATGTCCCGGAGTGCGCACAGTTCTGTATACGTTGAAGGCGACTGATGGAAATCTGTGGAACGCTAGAGAGTAAGTCGTGACCATAATCCAAACTTTATGTGACAAGAGAATAAACCAATATCCTACAAACAACTTCCCCAATTAGAGAGTTAGAAATGAATCCTAATTATGAAATATTGTTCCACCGTTTGACTGACGATTCTAGTCTGAGGAAGCCAGGGACGTCTTCAGTTTAAAGATTGTTTTCTTCTGGTTGGGGTTCCAATAAAGTGCTCAGAATGCTGGCCTTAGCAGTAGTGTTGCTAAAGTTTCAATGATCGTGGGTAGGTCTTATTGGTGGGAGTTTGCTTCAACTACGATGAGGTCGGCACTCACTTCAAACCGCAAATCTGTACTTCATCCATAGCCTGTCTGTACTTGAATAAGTGCACCGATATGGAGATACAACCATTTATTATCTTTATAGCTGACCTCCAAACTGTTCTGGGTGTTTACCATAGAGAAAGATATAGAAAACTAGAGGGCGGACTACCAAAAGCAGCTGTGATTCCATGGAGTTATCCTAATAACAGTATTTGTATGGAGCCAGCCTAATTAATCCGGGTAAACGTGCAGTGTCGTCTGCTAGGTTACTGCTCAATCGGGACAAGACATTTCAAGAAATTAACGGTTAAGAAATATCTTAGAATCATTCATATCATCTGGTTACACGGACCGAAGATTTATTTCGGCGTTTTTCGGAAAAAAGAGTAATAACTTACCCCAAGACACTTGTTCAAAGCTTATTTTTACACACGTTCGTGTCGCGGTTTGCCCGGAATATGGCGGCTCCCATGGAATCACAGCTGGTTTTCTGTTAGTGGTATTGTGAGTCCGCCCTCTATTTTTACATCCTTCTCTATGATGTTTACTCATTTTGAATAAACAATCAGTCGAACAGCTCTGGGGAAGATCGCCCCCATTGATGGCGAGCGCCCAGTGTCGTCGGTTATCATAGCTGAACTTTCAAAGTCTTTTCGAGAGAAATTTTCAATCTTCCTTTTCCGACTTAATAACTGTATTATATGCCACCTCCGCTGGCGAGAAATAATCCTGGGTCGCATCAAAGAGAACTTAAATTGGATCGACTTGTGACACTTTCGTAAGAACATTATTAGAAAGAGTGACAAACCCACTTGACTGAAAGCTGATCTCCATTGAAGTCGGCGGTGAACCCTAAAAGAAACATAAGCTAGTCACTGGCGTACGGAAGTTTCCGAACAACTAGACGCGGAAAAAATGGCTTAATGTGACTGAAGACATGTAGCCGAATTTTAAATACGATAACTTTCTCCTCGGCTTCCATGGCAACACTTGTAAAACGCTTGGTATTTTCGCAGCACCTTTGAAGGTTCCATTTCCAATTCAATGCTTCATCTTGGAATACAGAACCCCAGAGCTGAAGTTTAGAGATTGACCTCCGACTTAATTTGACATTTGATTCCTGGGATCTGAGAGACACAGCAGAAAACTTAGTGAAATACCTTCCTCATAAATCTGAAGGTAATCAGCCATGCCGTCAGTGTTTCAGAGAATATGTTCACACGGACTGTTATTGAAAATATACATTCGACCCATTCAATTGGTTTGACCTTAGTTTGTGTGTCAAGCAGGTAATGTGTTTGCATTTGACATAGCCGCTACACCTGTAAAGGTTCCAAGTCAACTCAATTCTTTCTAAACTTCCGAAAGATGGCATCATTCAGTTCAGGGATCTGCGAGAAACTATTATTTACTGTGGAATACTATAAAATCAGATTTGAAGATTATCATGCAAGCCTGTTCAGAGTAATTTTGATCATAAAATGTGCTAGACAGTAAAGATTTGACTTTTCAATCACATATGTTGGTACAATTGACATGTCCATCATACCTGTAAGCCCCATGTAAATTCAACGATTTTCTTATATTTACAGCAAAAGTTAATTTCTATTTCATTTTGCCATTCACCTCTGTTCGCTCGTTCCTGAACTTGAGGAACCCAAGAGACCTATCTACTGTTCTTTCACTAGATATGCAGAAATTTATTAAAGCGCTTAGGGAGTAGTTTTTCATTTTGGCACACATATTGACATATTCATGTCCACTCACTCACAGACAAGAACCTTTTTTCAACCCTCCCTCTGTTATGGACTTCTTCTAACCCTGAGATACCAAACCATGCACAGTTAGAAAAGTAAACTAAGTGTTTTCATGATAACTGTTCATAAAAAAAATGAAATACCGGTTTAAATAGGTCAGGACGCAAAAATATTTCAGCCTTTAAATTGTTGGAATATTGTGAGGCATGTTCTATAGATCTCAGTCAACCATTCTGCACATTTAAAACTTGAGTGCTTTCTTGCTAGAAAATTAAAATTTACCCTGCGAACATTTGCTACGGCATTTCTGTTCCATTGCAACGTGATCAAGGTCAACACAATGAAAAATTGGCGTGAGAACTCGAACCTTTCCACATCATCAGCCAACTTACGAGTTTTCAGGTTAATTGTAGGTATTCCACACACATTTCATATCTCGTTCGTTATGTGAGCCAACAGCACTGAACACACAATATGTACATATTCGTACTGCATGTTCACAAAACAGTGTCAAGACCACCAATCTACATGTATGGCCAGTATGACTGGATACAATAAGTGCGTCTGAAAAGGGGAACCACTAGCGCATTTGCAACTTCTCCTCTTAAACGCCTAGCCCTGCACAAAGTCAATGGACGGGCGGAGTGAAAGCAGCGTTACTGAGGAATTTCTACAAAATGCAAGGACTTAAATCCATTTTTTCACAGAATGGCAATGGTAAGGTTGCTTTCAAATTTTTTATGCATTATCTTAGGGCAATTGCGTTAAAAACAATTTGATTCTGAAATAAAAGTATAGCCTAATGAAACCATCAACGCTGACGTCACGATTACCCAATGTTAGCAAGAAACGTGAGAACACATGCACTCCAATACACTCGACAGTGAGCGTTTAAAATTGGACTTCTTTTGAATCTGGCTGGAGGCATTTGCACATTGTATTTTGCACATTGTACATTGTACGTGCTGCTACGCGGCGTCAAGTGTAATGAGTTGGTATTTATTTCCTATTATGACGTCATTTTTGGATTGGCGTGAAATCTCATTTTCAGAAGTGTAATTTTATGGCAAACATTTTAGAAACATTAATTTCTCGTTTGTGCTTGAGGTTTAACATATGATGTAAACAGCTTAAAACACAGAATTTCTTTCACTTTTTAACTAAATAACTCAAGTTCCATGTAAATTTACGTGTCATGACCTCTTTAAGACTCTACTGCAAACCAACTACATATGTGAACAGTGAGACAGTCAACGTCTTGATCAAAAATGACGTTTGCGTTAAGCTCTACAAAGCAAGCGTATTTCGCTAATCTCACGGCTTATCATGTTAGAGTCAGTCAGCTAAATTTGTTATCCACATGTAAACAACATACAAATGCTGAGAATCTCACCAGAACGTTGTTTCATTCATCGGTGTCTTACAATACCCATGAATGGGTCTCGCTGCCCTCTCTCCCGACAAAGATTAATCCCACAAGTTGTCACCCAAATAAATCATGGTTGGGCAGGGGTTGAGTAAAGAAGAACATTTTAGAAAAACAATAACTGAATAACTCGTGGACCAGCAGCTTTTGTTTACTATGAAGCTTGGTTTATTTGAGAGCATTTATCATTAATCTTTAAAACAAACGTTAAGGGTGTAAGCACTTTAAAAGTCTCTCTCGACGATTACACGTCAACTACACGACATAAAGAGACGTAATAATAATTGGTTTGGAAAATGTGAAAAACTATCAGAAACTACTATTAAACAATACCAAAAACGATAAGAAAAGTGGGAAGAACCTTTCCCATATGACCGATCGAATGTTTTTACGAACCTTATAGTCTCCAAATACATATGATAAGCACTAAATGTACACAAAGCGCATAATATCATTATTTATTAATTTCAGGCAGTAATGCTGATCCCTAAATTGTATCTAGCAATGAAGTTGCTCAAATATTTAAACCATACTTACGTAAGAAAAGGCAAAAGGCATCCGCATTTGTTTAATTAAGTGTGGCTTCTCAATTTTTTTAAACTTTTTCACTACTACCATAAGAACATTTCGACAACAAAATACTGGATTGTAAATTTTTTTCGGTATTTCTAAATCTTTATCTTCTGCTCTGACTTCGCCCCGTCTTGCCAAAACTCTGCCGATTATCCCGTGTTGTTCAATAAGATAGCTGAAGAACACTGAACGTGTCTTGTCAATGAATAAGAATCTGCAGTTCTCAGGTAAAAAATCAATGAGTAGATTTGTAACATAGGTAGCTGAAAAAGACCTATAATAAGTTCAGTAGGTAAAAAATGTATCCATTCGTATCACTTCAACCAGTGTACCAACATACAAGTGTTAGACCCTCTCGTAATGTACTCTCGTGTTTTGCCAAGTCATTGTTTTTGGATAATGAGCAGTTTCCTTTCGTTCACAGTTGGTATGAAAATTTTGTACTTTCGAGACAAAGTAAATCAACAGCTGGATTACTGGTATTAGAACTAGGTACATCTCAAAATGTTCCTAATTTTGATTTTTAGTTAATAAGGAAAGTGGAATAATCAAAGCACGTTATCAAGCACCCAATCGAAAAATGGAAGCAATATCACATAAGATTTTCACATGACTTAACCTCAAAGCAATGTTAAAGATGCGTCATGAAGATGTAATGTGAAACCTACGCACACGAATTGTCGGTCAATTAGATTTGTTCATACGAATCTCTTAGGCAAAATACGAAAATGAGGATGTGGATAAAACAACTTAAAAAGACATTCTGGGTAACAAATCTGATTACATGTTTACTGATTACTTTATCTTTAGTTTAAAGATTTAGACGTGGCGCATGATCTCTTTGATGAAATCCACGTGACTGGATACAAGTGGATGTATCTTGGGAGCAAACGGCTGGCCACATTGCCAAGGATGAGGTTGTCTAATTACCACTCCGATGATATCTCGACGACCACCATCACCTTCATCATGCACGACTGGACCACCGTAGATATCCTAAAAAACGGAGACCGGTATAATTGCTATTTATCTGTTAACAACGGGTTAGCTCAAGAAAGCATTTGCAGGCTACAAAGTTCTATCCATAACAGGTACTTTAAACGCGATACCATGCTGATATAGTTTTATGAACACCTTTCAAAGCTCCGAACAAGCCATTGGGCTCTACAATTAATTTAACACACTATACGTGACAGAGATTCAAAATCTATCTCCGGTGACAAGTTACCAACGTTACATTCCTACCAACCTAAAGAGTAACTAGATATATTTATAAAAGGAAAATAATCTTTCAATCATACTGTTTTTCTTCCGAATACTTACAAAACAGTCAGCACCGTAGCTCTGCATGTATCCTGTGCAAAAGATACCTCCCATCAGGGTCTTTGTACTCTGGCGAGTCATGCAGAATTCCTCAGAGACTATTGGCTCACGGTTGATAGTAATGAAGGCCTCGGCTTCTTCTTCCATTAAATTATGTAAAAAATAAAGGCGAACAAATAAAAAGTCATTCTGAAAGGGATTTACCTACGATAATTATTTCATACGGGAATCATTTGTTTTGTTATTTTGATATGATTGTTACACTTTCGAATGTTATTTGAAGTTTGATTGTTATTTTGAAGTGAGATTCCTTAACGTTTATATACTGGGCTGAGCTAGGGCAATAATTGACCTCTTTTTCAAACCACCCTGTCTTGCAGTATCATAAATTTATTTCGGACAAACCTGCTTAGCTCTCCGGTTGAAAATGGTCAAGGGTGCAAATTTTTCTTTATAGTGAGGCATTTAAATGTTTTAATTGATAAAATGCAGTGTGTTTTGAGTTTAGCTTACGAAACAGTTAACTAAACAAATCGATAATGATGTCATTCAAAATAAAATGAAAGAAAGTAATGAAAGTATAGTATAATATAAATATTAAAACGTGATTAAGTCTTATTTCTGTTTAACATTGAAATGTGACAGTACGTTCATAATGAGCCACTCAATTAATCGACAGGAAATTGGTCCCTGCAGTTATTGAAACCTCCGAACGTACTCTCTGCCTGTCTAAGTTTTATCGAAACTCATTCCTTCAAAACGTGGTCAACGATTTTTTAAAAGAAAAGGTCTACTGCAAACATTGAGCCAAGAGCAATTGAGAAAGAAATTGCTTGTGATATTTTAGATGGTTTTCTGCTGCCTTTTTCTTCCATATTAAAAAGCAGTTAACGGATACTATCCATGTTTTAAATTGTTTCGGCTTACAACACTCACATGTCATCTACAACATAATATCAATCTATCATACCCAAGTTGTTATTATCTTTAATTTCCCAGTTAGTATAACCTTGATAAAAAATTTCTTTTTTAAATTTTACAAGATTTGAATGAATAAACGAGCTCTCTAGACGGTTAAACTTGATTGGGTTAAAGCATTGGCAGGCGTATGAGACACATTATTTTATCAACAAGTATACACACACGCGCGCGCACACACTGTTAAAACGCTGGGTAGTGTTTGGGTTGGGAAAACCTCATTAGTAATATTTTGGTCAAACTTTGCTCATGAAATGGTGAAAACTTCGGTTGCGTGCCTTTTTATTGTATTATCCAATTACTGGTCAAACTTACGACGAGCTTTCATTCAACGGTTGGGCAATATTTTGCTTTACTCACTTGTTGAGCGATTGATTGCTCATTAGCATAATGTTTGCTAAAAGTTGGGCAAATTGTTGCCTGCAGGTTCTGCGCAGAGTGACCACGTAGTTGAGTCAGTTTTGCTTCACATTTCTTTGGATAATGAGACATTGTTTCCACACAATAAAACTTTCTCTTAGACTAGTAGGCATTTGCAAAAGAGGAACACTCATTAATTCTGTTTGGCCACAAAATCGTCGCCATTTCCATCAAAATAGTTTAAATCGCACTAAGAACTAGCACATTTACATGAGATTCGAAAGGCCTCCTTGCGGAGCGCTAAACGGCTATCCAATGAGATTCCAGAATCTTTGGTATTCTCTTTCACGTTCGAAAAGGCATTTATATACCAGAACTCGATTTTTTTTTTCATAATCCTATGTTGCTATAGCAGTGCTCATAGAAGTACTTAACAGATATGGCTGGCATTAGAATGGATTGATGAAATTACAAAATTAACATCCTGATACAGCATCATTTTACAGTGGATGTGAAATCTGATTGTTTTTTAACATTACGGATCAAGCTGACAAACCTGACAGATTAAACCATACAAGGCGTTTGAATTGGTGATGGATTGCAATGATCTGAGAGTACCTCTCTAAGCGTTAGGTATTCATTGTAACGTGTTTCCACAGGTCACTGGAATATATTTTATTTACATTGAAAAATTTCATAGTGTTAAATGTTTTATAAAAAAGTATTTTGGGTAGACTTTTCATGAGCTCAGCAACCATTGATCCGTTATATAACTATAACACAAAGCAAGAAAGGAAAAGATGGAAAACATAGGTCAGGATACTACACAGTGCACAATAAAAAGAGAAGGATCAACCGCCCAAGAAGTGGGTAATGTCTGTCCCAATAAATTAATACAAATTCAACAACTGATGGGCATCAAATTTACCCAACGCTCATGGAAAGAATTGCCTAGCAGTTACTTTCTGACGATGTGACCAACAAATGGTCAAAGCTTTACCCAATAGTTAAAACAATTGTATACCCAACTTAATGGGTCATTTTTTGCTACCTTGTTGAGGTTATATAGACTCACAATATTGGGCAAAAAGTTCGGCAATTTTTGCCCAACATTTCTAACAGTGCACGCACGTTCCCACTCGAATGACTCACCTAACTGTACATTCCATGAAGGGGAAGGGATGTGAGATAAAAAATGATTTAAAGTTCATACTTTAGATACTAACCTTCATAGCTGACTCGAGACCAGCCAACGATATTGACGTATGTTCCAGGGCTTAGCACGCTTCCATTTTGGGGAAGACTGAGTGGAAAAACATCTGTTCCAAATCCATCAACACGTTTGTCTAATTTCAAAAGACCAATGCCTGACTCAGCCCCATTTGGAGCATTAATCTCTATTGCAGCAACAGCAGAATAGGTTTCCTCACTTGTGTAGTTTTTAGGAAAGTCATGAAGACCTACCAGCACTTTGTATGCAGTTGTTGATTGTCGTGTCCTTTAAAAAAGTTATAATGCTATAATTATTTTCCCAGATTTCGGAATGAAGAAAGTAACTATATATAGTTAACCTGTTAACTTAAGAATGAAAAGTTTTCAAAGAGCAGCCCTCATTTTACCTTTTGACTGTTCAAAGCACACAGTGTTACCTCACTAAAATGGTGCAGGGCTAACCAGTTTAATCATATAGTAATCCACTTGTTGTTTAGATAAAACTCGGAAAGCAAAAGAAAAATTTAGGAAACTCTCAAAACCACAGCGCATTTTGACATGAATATCAAGATTTCCCCAACAGCGGAGGCAAGACCGCTTTCCAAGGCAGGCACGTGCAGCCGCGGGTGACATTTGTCCGCCTTTTCGGCTAGTTACTCGTAGTTCCGAGCACCGGGTAAGCAAGACAAGACATGCGAGCCTCGAGCTCTTGCCGGCTGCCCGGTACCCGCCAAGGACACGTTTGTGAGTGCATGCACATAAGCACTCTCACTGTCTTATGTAGTCTTTACACAGGACCCAGTAAGCAATTCTCTGGATTTCCCCATCAGCGGAGCTGCCCGAGAACTAGGCCAGTAAAAGTACATGGCTTCAGGGAGGGCTGCTCTCCAAGGCAGGCATGTGCAGCTGTGCGTGCGTGACACTTTTCACTTGCCCGAATTTTCTGGTAGCTACTGGCAGTTTCAAGTGGCGCGTGAGTAAGACAAGACGTGCGAAAAAAAAAAAAAAAGGAACACAAATTTGCAAGGTTTCCTTGCTAAAGGAAGGTTTGACTTGTTCATGTTTATGTATGTTTGTATGTATGTTTATGTATGTATGTTTATGTATGATCCATCACTGCATTTCACATATGTAGATTATACCTGTTTATCATCAAAACATCATTCCCTCCAAAATAAGTTTGAAATCCTTCTATTTCCTACGATCAAAAATAATCCTTCGGTCTTGACAGGGAGTTGCCATCTGTCTTAATGATGGCAGCGTATTTTGAATACTTAGAGATCACTCACGCTGAGAAGGCTTGTGGTTTCAAAAAATAAACTAGTGTATCTGAGAACACATCATGTGCTTCACTTAACTTTTGATTCATTTCACTTGAAAGGATGTTTACTGTATATAGTGGGCAAAATCATCACTTGTGGTTGTTCTAATTTGATGTGGACCAGAATAAAACCTCAAAGCTTGTAACTTTTCATCCTTACTACTTTACAGTAATTGTCACTTCTGTTTACCAACTTGTCAAGGAAACCAGAAATTTTCTCATAGCACTAGTGGTCTTTTTTTCTTAAGGTATACCTTTGAATGTAACATATAAAGTGTTTACCCTTACAAATAGCACAGAATCTGGAAAGGCACAGGGAAATTTTCATAAACTGCATCTCATTCAATATCACATGATTACAGATAAACAACCAGATAAATGATTTTTGCACTTGAACAAGATTGATACAGTATGGATTCATGGCCTTAAAGCTGTGGAAAAATCTCACATGACTGAAAAGAACACTACTTGAATACAAAGCATAGGAACTTCTATCAAACACAATACAATCACACTGAAGAATACAACAATTGGAAGGCATTCTACATGACCAACTGTTAGCCATTTCCCAGCATCAGTTTATCAAAGAGGTCAAAGGATAGTTTAAAGACTGTAATATGATACTGAAATAACAAATCAGGAATCTACTACTTGAAGAATGGAAAAAAAAATTATTTTACAAAGTCTGGTAAAGTTTCTGCCACTTGTGCTGACAGAAACCATCGTTCCATTCCCGTTCTCTCAGCCTACACAAACATGTATAAATTAATCTTGATTTCCATGCAAAGAAGTGAAATTTTCCAGTTTTTGTTTTTAAAACTTGTGATGTACAAACTAACCAAATTTCCCCCAACTGGCAACATTTCCCTACAAATCCCCAAATTTCCTAGCAAGGAGCTTCTTGTATTCCCTATTTCCTACCCATGGATGCCAGAATGTGTCTGAAAGGTAATTCAAGTTATACTGAAACTGATGATTACTACTGCCTACATACCAAAGTAACATGTTGCCCAGGAGAGATAAAAATGTACATCACTTACACATCATGCTGCTCATTGAAAAACTTCCGTCTCAAATTCTGGGAGAGTTGAGCCAATCTTGACTATTAAGCATACATATTTAAACACATATTAGTAACTCTTGATCCAAACTGTTGTGCCGAGTGACAAGCAAAAATGCAAAAGCTTTCATTTTTGGTATGACTGACGTGGGAACTGCAGACCCTCATTTATAGAAAATCAAGGAGAACTACTAAATGCTCTCCTGGTAAAATAAATAGCTCTCCTAGTCATATCCAC
>JAAAJZ020489325.1:0-11771 GCA_010015985.2 Actinopyga echinites
ACACATCACAGTTTTAACTGGTAATGTTTTTCAAACATGTACGGTTTCAAACTGTACATGCTATGAAAATTGCCTGAAAATGTATAAATTGCCATCTCCAAATTATCTAGGCCTATTTGATTTAATGTCTAGTGCAACTACAGTGTATAGATTTTTCTCTCCATTCCACCTTGTCTACATGGGATTCTTGGTGAGTATTATCAGTGACTCAGTTTTGTGATTGAAGAGTAAGATTACATTTATGTATTTAGTGAGATGCACACCATTCATCTTGATACCAAAAGTACTTGGACTCTGTTGGATTTAGTTTCAGCAAATTTTATAATGAAGATTCCTCCAACCATGTCATCTTCGAGACTTGTATCCTACCGATGGTGGACCTTTTTCTGGCAGGATTCAACCTATCTTTCCTGTGCCTTGGTGAGATGCAATCAGGGAGAAGTTTTACACTGCTTGGTGACAACCAGAAGTATATGGGAGTGGTGCATTTAGCCATTCAGGCTCTTTTAGAGAAAATAGCAGAAAGTTATGATGGTGAGGACATTGACGATGTTACTGCCATGAAAAAAGGGGCTCCCCAAAAATACTTGTCTACTCAAAATTCATTCTTAATATTTCAGTGCCATTATGTGTTGTGGTGATATTCTGTGGTTTAAGAAATAAATGTTGTGATTTACATGAATTCAACTAGGTTGCTTGTATACTACGTGTGATATGCCGTATTGACTGGCACAGTATTTGCAAACAGGTGAGTTATACTGCGAAATCCTCACCAAGCCTGTTACTTTCTATTAATTGAAAAGCGTTCTCCACCCCACCTCCCTCCCCTCCTGACTGTGCCAATATTTTTTTCAAAAGCAAACTTCAAATTAATAGCTTTGTCTTTATATTAACTCAAGTGACCATAGAACATTTATATTATTGTGGATTTTCACTCAAGTGATGTGTATGAAATGACAAAAAGGGCAGATGAACTAGTCTTTCAAAAATTTGAAGGCTGTTATTCTAAGCAACCAGGAACCAGAAAGGTTCAAGTAAGGAAATTATAGATTACAATGTCACTTCAAATGGCTTCTAACCCAACAATTCAATTTGCAATTCTGGATTCTCTTCTTTTTTTTTTGGTGGGGGGGGTGTGGGGGGACCTGACCTCACTTTGCCTGAGCCATAGATTAAACTCTGAAGTTTCTTACTGCATGTTTGCTTCATTGTTTTCAACACTCTCACTTTTATCCAGGAAGCCTTGGTGCTGCTTGAAAATAAAGGTTACTTGGGGAAAGGGAAAAGCAATACAGATGTTTCCATGACCTTTGGGGAAGGGAAAGTCAATGCATATGTTTCCATGACTTTGGGGCAAGGGAAAATCAATGCAGATGTTCCATGACCTTGGGGAAGGGAAAGTCAATTCAGTTGTTCCATGACCTTGGGGAAGAGAAAGTCAATTCAGATGTTTCCATGACTTTGGGGGAAGGGAAAGTCAATGCAGATGTTCCAAAAACTTGGGGGAAGGGAAAGTCATTCAATACAGATGTTTTCATGACCTTGGTGGAAGGGAGAGTCAATACAGATGTTTCTATGGCTTGTGACTTCATTTAAAGCTTTTTCTCTCTTCGCCATCCATTCTTGTTTAATCTTTGTGATTAATGGAACGGGAAGAATGATGTTTCTTACTTTTGTGTTTATCAGCTGATACAAGCTTGATTTTTGTTTTGTTGTACAGGCAAATATCCTATTCATGCCATTGTTCTTCCAACTGAAAGTTTTCCCATTTTTTCTTTCCTGCCTGTTTTGTGTAGGACAAGCTCAAGGAGATAGTCCATCAAACATCAGTATTAACTTGAAAATGTATGAAGTTTACAATGAAGTGATAAGGGATCTTCTTCAGCCTTCAGCAGGAACACAACCAGAAGAAATGGGGTGTAACCCTCAGGACTGGTTTCACATCAAGGTAAAGTACTGTAGTTCAAGTTATTTCATCTCATGCAAAAGGATAATTTTGTTTAAAAAAACAGTTGCAGATCTTGTCTCATTGTAGCAAAAGGGCTGCTGCCTTCTGTTACTTCCATTTCCAACCAAGTGCCCCCCCCTTTTTTTAAAGATGTTCATCTCATTTCAACCCAGTCTGAGGCATCAGGGGCCCACCCTTATTCATCTCAAGTGAAAAGGGGCCAGTCTTTCTCTAATCTTGATCTAGAAATTGTTCTGTTCCACTTCTGAAATATCTTAGTAATTGATTTTTTAATGTGCTCTGTGCACATTCGTAACTGGTAAGGACTTTATCATCACACAAAAAGGACTCTATAGGAAACCAGTGTAAACAGTTCTAATATCATCAGGGACCCACCCTTATTCAGCTGTAGTGAAAAGTGGCCCAACCTTACTCTAATCTTCATTTAAAAATTATTTAGATCCACAGTTTCATTTGTCAGCATGCATCATGCACACTCATCACAGGTACTTTTTCTATAATTAGCCTCCTTCTTGTAGGACTGCTTACAGCTTATATGAAATTCTTTTTCCTAAGTGCAATGCAATCCCAAAGATCATCCATCCTCCTCCCACCCATAAACCTCCTGTATAATTAAACTGTCCGGCCTTCAGTCTTAGTATATTGAAAAACTTATTAACATGTGACTTGTGTGGAATGTATAGTGCACACACTTTTAAAATTAACCCAGGGTTTTCTGGTACTTTAGTCCCTTGTCCCCACTGTGCTGTTGCCCTACTGCAGACCCCTAGATCCCATGCCCTCATTGCAGATTACCCTCAGTGCTGTTTGTCATTCCATTTCTTCCATTACTTCATTCTCAAGAGTGGGTCCCATCGGAGTCACCTTTACCTTCAACTTGCCCACAAGGTTAGTTATGCCCCGGTTCATTTGCAGCAGTGACAGGATGTACTTGATGAAAATGTAGCATTTCTATGGTCTGTTAGTGATGATACTATTGCCAGTCATAAATATCAGCAAAATGTTGTGCCCATTGACAGACTAGTTTTGTTTTGTATGTGTCTGCTTTCTGTTTATTAACAACCCAGGTACAGGAAGGAATATAAGGTTACGGTACTGTTTGTAAACTATCACTGATATCACCTGAAAAGCATTTTTTTTTTTTTTTTGTGACTTTTGGCTCATGAGGAAAAGTTGATATCTGGTGTAAGATGTTGTAGATAAAAGTTAGCTACAAAATTTAACATGCAGCATTTCTGAAATCAAAGGAAAAGAGAGAGAGCGACACTTATTCACTTGAATGGATACCCTGTAGCAAAAGACCATGTTTATTACTATAGAAGGAACTGAGGAAATTATATTCAAAGAAACTGAAGAATTTTCCTATCATTGTGTTTGACTTGATAGACCATACTACATATTCCTCTCTGTCGTTGTCCAGTTGGAATTAACAGAAGCCGTGCAATTGAAGAACATACTCATTGTCATTGATTTTAGGAATTTCTTAAGGCTTTCATAATTTTGGTTGCCCTTGGCTTACCTGGAATGCATGAAATTTAAAATGCTGTGGAGCAAAAGGTTTGTGTACTATGAAAACATCAACTTCATGGAAGAAATCACTGAAAAAGTGATGAAACAACAAAAGAGATGATCTGAAAGGAGACTTTATAAAATGATTGTAATGTTGGGCTTTGTGTTTCTCATAGCATGTGACCAAAGTACCATTGACTTCTGATGATGTGGTGACTACATCTCTCAAGAATGGATGGAACCAAAGGACAGCAACTGTCACTGACTTTGGAGATGCTAAAAGCAAAGCTACAGTCATCATTGAGTTTGAAGCAAATATTGTGAGTACTCACAGAAATGTTGATTATACATTGTGACCCTTTGAGATAGATCTTTGAAGGATTATGGGTTCTCCGTCAATGTAGAACTAAGGAAACCAAACATGTTTTCATTTGATTATAATGTTCTTTTACTAAGTTGGATGATTTTTTAGTCATGAAGTATGTAGCAATAGTGCTGTAGAATGTGTTGTAATTATAAAATGTATATTTGCTGTACTCCCATCCAAACAATGTGCTTGGAAAAAAGGATGGGTTAAGGATCCAGGGAAAATTTGAATATTATTTCCAGTGCATGAAGAATGTTTAAGGACACATTTTAAAAATCTCAAGAACAGGCTTCCTGATTCTCCAAACAACCCACCACCCCTTCCACCCTCACCACTAAGTGAAAAAACAAAAATTTGTTTTTCAAGACTTTACTCTGTAAGTGCGTAAGTCTGTAATTTGTGTACAGAATACTCTAAATCATCTGGTTAGACGGATTGAATAAGGCTGAAGGTCCTGTAGGAGCATGAAGTTCTCCCCCCATCAGCATTGGGTGAGGGGTGTACTTTAGGGCCCCTAGTGGGGGTCCAGGGGCAAAGCCCTCAATGCTCATGAGTATTTATGGAACTACAGACATTAAAAAGATGCATTTAACCCTATTCAAATGAAATTTGGTTTGAACTTAGCTCTTCAAAAGTTACAATTTGACATTTTGTGAACAGTTTTACTCTACTTAAACAGACGGCTGGTTGATGATTCATTATGCTGTTTGGACTGAGGATATATGAAATAATGTTGGAGCAGCTCATCAGAATAGATGCATGTGAAGCATACCAAAATTTAGTGGATTTGGGGCATTTTTGAAAAGTTTCAAATAATTTTACTTACAAAAGTGCTAATGAAAATACAGTACAGATATATGTGACATCAGTAATAAGCGTTCTGGTTGATGATCATTAGGCTTTAAGGAGGGGAAGACTGATCATGATGGTGGTTTCCTGGGTCTTTTGGACAATCCTCTTACCAAAGCTTTCTTACAGACATAATTCTTGAACAACTAACTGGAACTGAATGCACAGGAAGCACATCAAAAACAAAAAAGCCTTATTCAAGGCCTTTTTACAATGTTTCATGCCATTTTACATATGAAAATGCTAATTTAAATACAAAAATTAGTGTCATTAGTTTTAAAAAATTGTTCAAGGGGGCTGGGGATGCCCCCCCCCCTTTGCCTGAGTCCCTTCTTCGCCCTGCAGCTCAGTACTTGAAAAATGTTTTCACAGGCAAGTAGATCCATGACAGAAAGGAGTGATCTTGGCTTTTTTGTAATTTTCAATTCAGACATTTATGAAAACCTCCAGTTTTAGTTAAGTAATATCTCTAAAATCAACAACTGAAGCCCAACTTGTTTATCAGAAATCAGGTATGTTTAACATGAATGCAGTCAGATTTTTCAGACTGCTTTAACTAAAAAAGAAAAGTGTCAAGTTCATTCACCTATTGCTAATACATGTTGGCCTATGCTTTCTGCTTTATCTTTCTTTTGCCACTGTGCCTCTAGATCCTTCAAGCCAAGGGCTTGACTGACTACTAGCTGATAACAGCTCTTTTCAACAATTGAAAAACCTGCTTTTATGTTATACTGTATTTTCATTTTAGAAGAAGAACCAGTATGGTTACCCACATCAAAGCTTCCTTAGATTTGCAGTCCTTCCAGCTTTGGATAATTTTACAGCAGATGTACAAGAATCCCAGCGAAGAGAAGGAACCAGTCTCAACAAATCTGCCGTGGCTCTACAGCAGTTAGTCACAGATCTGAGCAGACGTACAGACCCTAGTCAAGTAATCAACTACAGGTTAGGAGAAATGTCGAACAGCTGAATTAAGGTGTGGTAGTGTACAATAAAGTATAAAACGGAAGGACTGTTACTTTTACCAGAGCTTTGTACCCTGAGAAGTAACCACTGTTTTCAGCAATGCTGACCAAGGGTATTTGATTAATTACAAATAATAATGAATATACTGAGGGTTCATTCAACAAAATGCAATGAAAGCTGAACGATTGTTTGCTACAAAGTTGAACTGAATACAATAAAACTGAAGTGTACCCTCCCACATTTTGGCTGAATGTTGACAATTTTACCTGTAGCAACACACATTGCATCTTATGAGTAATTTGTGGCACTGTCATCAGGTCATATTTTTGGTACAAGGGGGAAGTACAGTGTTTAGAATTACTTTTTATGGATGTAAAAAATCAGTGCAGAGTGCAGTAGTGTGTTTAATTGGTAAATTTACATCATCACAGATGGGATGAATATGACCTTTCTGCCATTTGTGTTCAGAAGATTCTGTGTTCAGGAATTTAATACACCATAAGGCAACAAATAAATGATTACAATGTGAATGTTTAGAAAAATTCATTGTGAATTTTAAAGCAAACTTGACAACAACTAATGACTTTCAAGAATATAAAGGCAAATGAGGATAACAAATGATTGTAGACATGCACTCATGGGAATTTATCTTTCATTCTTTTGGGAATAAATGAATTGTAATGACTCTAGTTTGAGGTGATAAATTAAACTTTGTTCCTTTTACATTATTTTATTTCAGTACATTTTATTTTGTCAGTCACAGAAATATTCCTTCTTACAACATGGAGGACTTGCTGATGACACCGGAGATATGTGTGGAATTATGTTTGAAGGCAAAGGCATTTAATTCCATACATAAAGTATAATGCTTATCCTTGTTGTGTTTAACTGTGCCCTGCTATATAGCGTACGGTGTGCCACAGTTACAGGTACCTCTTGTAGTGTGTTGGCTCTCTCCACTCTGCTCATGTAGAAAAGTCTGTAACATGCAGGTAATTGCTTTCCTTAGTAGTTCTAAATATCACTTATTACATCTCTAAAAGAAACAGTTGTAGTGTGTTGACTACCTCTGCTGTGCTCATGTAGACAGGACTTATAACATGGAGGTTTTGGCCTTCCTTATAGTTACTCCATCTTTAAAAGAAACAGTCATGATATCTTAAAACTGTAAATATTCTGATGGCTGTTTTATTTGTGAATAAAAAGTGTGTTTCATAGAAATGGAAAGATAGGGTAACCACAATAGGTGCCAAAATTTATCAAACTTACATTAACTGATGGTGCAATCTTGATTGCCAAAGACTTCAGTAGAACACAATCTACCAGAAGGCAGCTAAAACCAAACTGAAGTTTCCACAAAAGCAAACTTTACACTAAGTGCACATGAAAAAAAAAAATGCAAAACAAAACATCTGTGTCTGTTCAACAAAAACCAAAAACATTGTTACGTAAAACACTGTGTCACAAAACAACATGTTTGTATTACTAAACAATGTTTCCCAAAACAACTGTTCATGTCGGACATTTTTCTCAAAACAATTTCTGTTTTTGTCTAATTAATGTCTTGTTTCAGTTTTTCTGTCTTGTGTTTCGCTTTTTCTGACATCTCTGTGCGTAAGGTTTAAGTCCACGCTGTAACAAGTGTTCTACCTCTCCTTTCCTGAAAAGAGGTATGTTGTTATTTTGTCACAACCAAGCATGGTTCTATGACTGGTTGGACACTTGTAACAAAACACCTAGAGACCATGCTAATATTCATGTACTTTGTGGTAATTGTACATCAAATTATAGACCCTGACAACTCTTGAGATTACAGAACTACAAACATTTTGCAAGAACATGTTGAAGAGTATGTCAAGCAAGTCCCTGACAACACATAATATAAAGAAGCTAAAATTCTTTTCCACAGTTGGATTGTAAATGACACCAGAACTATATCTTGTGGGATTCCAAGGAAGGCAATGTAAGCTGGAGGGAACTATCATGTTCTTTTTAAAACGTAACAATCTCTTGTGTTGAATTTTTATGAAATGTTTTGAAAATATGATGAATTTATCGTATCTTGTCTGTGATAGATTGGTAGGAAAGTGATGTATAAAACTTCATATTGAATAGTACCACTTGAGTGTTAGTCATTGGAATTGTGAGAGGATATTGTTTTGTTGTTTTTTGTGTTTGTAGTGAGTCAAAAGTCACCAGTCTACTGTCTGACTCATTCGGTGGCAACTCAAAGACCAAGGTTATGGTTCACTTGAAGCCTTCCTCTAGCCAGGCTATGGCCAGAACTCTACTTCAGTTTTCATCTCAGGTTTCTCAAATAAGAAACTTCTTCATCTTAAATGATGCAGCTGCACAGGTAAGCATGAGATGAATAATAAGTTGAGCAGATGTGACCAGCAGATTCACGCTTCTAAGGCAATAGTCAATCAAGAAAACAGTTAGAAGTGACAGAGCTGTAGGTGGGAATATTTCATGAAGGTTATTCTATCCCCAGGTTAGGTTATGTTTATATAATTATGTTTTTACTTCATTTGAATTTATTCTGGATGAAACACAGTGTATTGGTCTCCATTATGTCAGACACTGCATTTGATATGCTGTATGCTTAGTTGTCCGAAGACACATACTTAGCTCTTCAGGATTCTAGATACTTGAGTAGTACTGAACGGTTTCGTTGTTTGTGCATACAAATAAATAGCACTTGTAAAAAGAGAAGTAAGATCAAGGCAACATTTAGTTCATAGTTTATGCAGAGTGGTCAAGGGTGCTATGTCATGGAGCTACCTGCATACCAATAATTTTCAAAACAGTACTTTGTCATAATGTAGATAGACTATGTCATCCAATGGTTGTCTTACTCCCCATGGAGTATGCAGGGACCGTGGGGACGGGGGAAGGGGGGCTTTAGCCCCTGCACTCTTGCCGTGTGGGTATTTTGAGCCACCTTAAACTGCTTTTATTTCATTGAACATATTGGGCTGCTTCAATGATTAGCTCCCCACTTCAAAATTGGTTTTGTGGTCCCTGGTATGATATATTAATACTCCTCTTTTCAAACTTTGGTGATTTGCCCTGGTGGAGCATTCATTGCAGGTGTTGACTGTGTTCACTAGATTTGTGCAAAAATGTTGAATTTATACTGAAAATGTTATAAATTTTCTCCTATTGTTGATATTTTTGTGCCCTTTCACAGGGTTTACTGACCCAGTTGAGAGCTAAGATACTGAGCTTGCAAAATCAGCTTGGTACACAGTCTATGATGAAGCCACCTTCTGGCAGTCAGAGTAATGCTGATCCTCCAATCAATGATGAAGAAATTGTAAGTACTTTTGAAAAATGAGAGAGAAAATATGAAGAAAAGTGCTTTATTGGAAATTCTACACCTGTTGTATGCCAAAATTGAAATAAGTAGTTAATATCATTTCAAAATGTTCACAAAGGACACTGTACATGCAGAGAGATGATTTGTATTTTTTTTTTTTTTTTGAACAAGTATTTTCTTCAGAGTCAAAGTTCATGTGATACAAGTGCCCTGAACCAGGGAGTTGTAAAAGAAGAGATGCAATGCTCAAATCTATCAGACAATAATATTATCTATCAGATAATGATTTTGATCTTGGGTTGAAACTGTTTCACAATAAGACACCACAATGATTAAAAGACCATCTGAAAGTAGTAGTACCAGGGTTGTTGAGATGAATATTTGAGCTGCAGTGTGTGAAATGAGTATGTGTATCACTGTTAACTACAACTGTGTTGCTAAAAATGGGTGGAAGATGATTGTTGAAAATATTTATACATGTGGGTTCCAAAGTGGTAGTAAAAAAAGCCTTTTAAATTCAGCATGTTAAGATTACCAAAAATAGGACATGAACAGGCTTGGTGGTCACAATGCATAATGGTAAACATCTTTTTTTTTTTTTGTAGAATATACACTGAGCAAGCAAAGAAAGTATTACCCCCTAGAACAATGCAGTGTGATAAATGAGGATAATTAAGAGAATGGTAAAAGACAAAAGGACTGACTGATAAAAAGTACTTGTAATTTGATGAAGGAGTCGTAACTGTTTTTACAACTTTGCCCTAAGTTATGTGTAGGTGGTTCAACCAGCTCAGATTTCACTTGATATGAATACCAAGGAATTTAACACCATCTTTCTTAGTTATACAGGTGCTATCAAATTCAGTTTGGATAATGAGCTGGTGGTGATACCAATATTGAAACGGATGAAAGAATACAAAATTTTTGTTGTTCACATTTAGGGACAATTTATTGGCCTTAAACCAGTTTGAAACATGTACAGTCTCTGTTAACAATAGAAGTAGAATGATTTGGATTGTCAGATTTAAACAGAATCAGCAAATAAACAAACTTTAGTCTTATTTGAACAAAGTGGTAGTCATAAAAGCAGAAAAAGTAAAGGGCCTAAAATAGAGCATTGAGGAACACTGCAGTCAATATAATTTCTAAAACCAGAAGAATTACCATTATAGTGACATATTATTTACAATGTTGAAAGTACATGTAGGTTGAGATCTATTGATGGGTGATACTTCTAACTCCAGTATAATATAATGTAATATAAAACATAAGTAATTTACCACGTCAATAGCCTTTTAGAGGTTCAAAAATAGGCCAAGAATGCAGTACCTTCTTTAAAATCATCAAGTATTTAATTCATCACATCAAGGGAAGCTCTGTAGGTAGAACATTTTTATTTCTGAAAGTCAAAATGAAAGAATGTTCTTATTTACAAAATTGGATATGAATTCATAAAAAAAGAAATTCTCCTACTGTCTATGAAAGACAGTGTGGTGAAAATTGGTCCATAATCAGAGGTTAAGCATGCACCACCAACCTTGAATGCTAGGATTACCTCAGCAAGTCTGGTTTTGTCTGGAACAATTCCAGTAGAAGGAGCAGGAGAAATACTAATGTTGTAAGATAATGGTTTACTCAGTGAATATATTTAAGTGTAGGATACACATGGAGATGCTGTCAATTCCACATGCACAGTTTTTATGTAAATTACTAATAATGGTTATTTTTTCAGAAGGCTTTGTTGGATATGAAAATAATTAGTAATTTCCTGTCAAGAAATTTTGAAGCGAGACTGAACAGTGAAGAATGTTTTTCGCAAGTGTCATTGCAATATGTTTAAAGGTCAATCTGGCTCTAGCAGTTACAGCACTACCAGACAGTGTGTTTATTACAGTTAATGCTAGAAGGAATATTTTGATATCTGTTATTTTTATGAAGTCATTTATAGTCTGCCACATTTATTAATTTAAGTTGAAGATGTCACCATTTATATATGCAAAAAAAAAAAAAAAAAACTGAATGGAAGGACACTTAAGTGTGCACACCCTCCCCTCACCCCACCTCTCCCCCTACCACCCCTGCAAAAATGGCTTACTTTGTATTTATTATCATCTATAGTTCTTTGTATCTTTTTTATTATTTTTCCACACTTTTATAGGCTAAGCTAAGGATAGAAAATGGTTACATGTCCAGGAGGCTAGATCGACTCCAGAACCAGTTTAGTGATGTAGCTGCTTCAAAAGAAGACCTTTCAAGGAGACTCATAGAAAGTGAAGAGGAAAGATTAAAAGTGTCTCAAAGCCTGGTCGACATGAAAATTGAAAACAGCAAATTGAGGGAGAAACTGGCCCAGGAAAACTTTGAATTGAAAAACAAAGTAAGGAGAATTATTGATTTGTTATTATAGTGAGACTGATGAAGCTGAATCAAGGTACTTTTTGCTTTTTTCCTTCCTTGTTTATATGGATGTGTCTTGGAGAGCAGTCTTTGTCTCGTAAATTTTTTGCATCCCTCATTAAGTTTTTCCTTTGGTACAGTTTGGGAGTAATTTAATTAACTATTTTAAACACAAACTTTGTGTATCTTTGCAGAGATGCCAACTGTTCCGAATTTAGCGGAACAGTTCCGCTTTTTCAGCTTAAAATGTACCGTTTTCCGATTTTTGTTGTCATGTTCCGATTTTCTGTGAAAGAAGATGTAACATGCATTTTGCTCATCGCTAAGATTTGTTGTCCAATTCAGCACTCCAGTTTACCTTCAAAATCTTTACCATAGAATTCTGTAGAGAG
>JAAAJZ020490431.1:0-11770 GCA_010015985.2 Actinopyga echinites
CTAACCCCGTTGAAAAGGCCGGCCTCAGTGTTCGCCACCCTTCGTACCTGGCCTTAAACTGTTTTCCACTGCAGCTGTCCCATAGGCTTCTTATGAAATAATGGAGACAACCGACTGCAAAGGGTGCTAGTGTGCTCGAGAAGCGTGTCGAAAAATAGCGTTTCTAAGTCATCAGTGTTTTCTGCATCTCACATTGTAAAAGTTAGATAAGGAATGTATGCGTTTAAAAGTTAGCCACGGATAATTAACAGGGAAGTTGTTCTATGAATTCTTGGCCCATAAGATTTTGTGAGAAGTGAATACAATTAGTGGGCCGGATGGGACCTGTCGGCGGGCCGCACCCTGGCCGGCGGGCCGTAGGTTGGACTACCCTGCTCTAGGGTTATAGCATGATAACCTGATAGAGGCTAGCAATAAATTCTTTCCTTCCATGGGCGTAATATTTTCTTAAATATCCTAGTGTGCAACTACAGTAAGAAGTTATGTGTAGAAGTGGCTTCCGGTCTTCTAAACGGCAAAATGTTGTTTTGTTCACATTCAAGTCAGGAACTTGAATTTTCAAAACTGAATGTTGAGTATGCATTATTTATAGTGAAGATGTATGTTGTTTACTTGGAAATGTACTTGGTCATTTGATAATACTACATAAGTAACAAATGGTTCACAGTCATAAATGGATGGACTATATACTTTTGTTGCAGAAAAAAAGCAACTAATGGATCTCTTTCTTTTGCAACATTCCACAGTCACAGAAGAGAGGTTTGAAGCATTCTAAATAGTTTTTAATGAAAGCTCTGATAATTGCATTCAAAAATATCCTTGGGATGTATTAACAGTTGTGAAACACATACTTGTGTTTCATCTATGAGACACATACGATGGGGTGATCAGGAAGTTCCTCTTGGGAAAATTTCACTTTTGTTTATCTTTGTTGACTCCTTGCTGTAAAGAAAAGGAATCTGTCCAGTTGTGATGTTACATGTGCGTACTGTTTTTGTGTGTATATGTCACTTTTGTTTGTAAACACAATATCTCAAGAAGGGGAAAATTCATGAAACTTATACATGATGCTCCATAGTAAGTAGATGATATCTTTCGTTTTTGGTGGAAGTCAAAGGGCATTTGGGGTCACCAAAGGTCAAACTGTGAGTACTTTATAAATTGCTTGTAACCACAAGAATTGTGACTCAAGGGGTCTCACACTTGGTAGGTGGATGTCCCATATTGAATTAGTGGGCCCTATTGCTAATGGTGGAGGTTGAAGGTCATTTGAGGTCACCAGAGGTCAGACTGAAAAACTTGTAAACACTATATCTAGAGTTAGGAGTTAGATGAGGTTTTATGATATCTAGAGAAACGACACTAGTATGAATGTTATACTCAGTATGTGGCTGCCCCATATTGAGTCCATGTTCCAGATTGTTTTGGTGAAGGTCACAGGTCATTTGGGTTCACCAAAGCCCAATTTCTGAAAATTGTAAAACATGGTATCTAGAGAAGGAAAAGTAGTATGAATGTCAAACTCAGTATGTGAGTGTCCCATGTTGTACATGTAGATGATCACTGTCACTTTCAGTAGAGGTGAAAGGCCTTTTGGTCACCAAAGGTCAAACTGTGGGGTCACCAGAGGTCAAACTGTGGTAAACTTGTAAATACCATTTCAGGAGCAGGGAAATCTAGACTGAATGTTAATACTCAATATGTGGGAGCCCATGTTGAATACATGATCTGTACTTTTGGTCAAAGTATGGTATGTTGAGAACAGAAACTTGGGTGAATGTAATACTTGGTTGTTAAGTAGTCTTTTGTTGCATATCAGGTCTTTCCCAAATCTTGCCCATTACTTCTAGTGCAGCCCAGGACTGAGTGCATTGATGCATGGAGATATGCAAGGATCACACAATAGGCAGCTTTTTGCCCTCTGGAATCCTGAGGAGTGTTTGGCTATGCTTCCTAACACAGTTTTTCAGGGAGGGAAAATTTTTGATGTTGTGGTTGGTGTTTAAGTGCTCCATATTGAGTAGGAGAACCCTAAGATACATACATATTTCCTTGTTTGAAGTTACCCTGATCTTTTTGGTAAATACTACTTCAGTACAAATACAGTGATTTTACACTGAAGTAAAGAAGTACAGGAAATATGAATATATGGCAAGGACTATCTAAGACTTGGATTTCTGGTTCTTTACTTCTATGTTCAGATGAAGGAAGAAAACTTGAATAAATATTCTGTAAATCAAAATCTGTAGCATATAATTGGTAGGAAAAATTAGCAAGGGGTGGATAAGTATTAGAAATGGATTATTCTCATACATTCCTGTTATGGTTACACAGGTTTGTAGATTGTACATTTGGTATACACATGTGAATGCTCTTTATGGAATAATTGCAACACCTGACTTATGTGAAGATTTTCTTTCATTTCAAAGAAGGAGGTGCAGAAAAGAAAAACAGTGCTCAGTGACTTTACAGCTGAATTTCAAATTTGAAAAGATACCTCAATTTTTGAAAGGAGGTGGTTTATCATTTGATGTAATTTGGTGTTGCTATGGACACTGATTATGCCCTGCCTGTTCAAACATTTGTGGTAGCCCTTTTTTGGGGGGCCATTTTACATGGTGAGTCTCCAATACAACCTCACTCCCAAGTAGTTGATAAGCATAATATGGGAAGAGAGGATTAGTCTGCTTGACTGCTTTGTTTGTTTTATGGCTTCCTTACAGTTCTTGTGCACAATAGGTTTTAAGACTCTACTGGGAGAAAAAAAAAACAAACCTATTTAGGGGTCAGATAGGCTGGCATGCATGAGTGATTTTGAACAGTGAAATACTCTTAGAACAGGAGCTCAGTTTTTTCTAAGATAGCTTGTGGTCAAGGCTGGTGAAAATTTCATCCGGGGGTAAAATCATGTCCATGAAGGGATAGAAAACATGAAACGTGAAACTGATGAATGACACAGCTACTTAGAAGATATCTATCATTTGTGTGTCATTCCAGATAAAGTACACCTGCTTCAGGTCAACCTTGCTACTCAATTTGATCCAAACATGGTGCGACAGATAAACTCAACAGAAATGATATGTGAAAGATGTGCAGCATCAATGGAATCACAAGATTGTGATGGCTAGCAGATGTTTGTGGATGAGGCAGTGTTCAATTACAGACGTGTTTGTGGAGGTTACAATTTTGTTTCATTGTTGTACATTTTGTTACAGTACTAGTGTTGTTGATGTTGGCTTTCAGATGCTTATTTCATTTTTTCATGACATTGTTTCATACGTCGAACACAAGACTGAAATATTGCCCTTAAACAGATGAGATATAGTAACTAAAGTAGAGATCTGATACTACTTTTATATACACTGTACGCTAGGGTTAAAGATAGTCACCAATTATTTTTTAATTTATTACAAATATTATTTACCCTCAAGAAGATGCACAACAAAAGACACAGTAACAAGAATTGCTATGTGTGTTTGTTTTATAATTTCATTTATTTAAAATATGTATGATATATACAGTATTTCCTAACAAAATGTTTCTTTAAAGGAAGATACATACAACTCATGGTGAGAGTGAGACTGAAAAAAATCCATTAAGAATGTGTTGTGTCATTCATCCCAAGCTTATTTTGGAATACCAGCTAGGTATAATAAATCTTGCAGTTTTCGTGGAAGCATTTACCTCATTTATGAAACTGACGATTCAATTTATACTGTTACATGATACATGCTGATGAACAGTTTGATGTACAACTTTAAAAATTCATTCTTAGAACACTACTAAGTCACTGGCTGATTGATAGGACTGGCTCAAGTATGGATGACAAAATTTAAACTCAAGGTCAAACAAGGTTAGCACCAGCTCTAAAATTTAGGGAATTTTGGTGAGTGGGAGAAGGATTTTCTCCTTTGATGTGTTTTCTTTGGGAGGAGGGGGGTGGCTATCAGGGAGGGAGAGAAACTCCAGCAATCTGGATTATTAGAAAAACATTCTAAAATATGTAACTTACTTCTCCCTCACCTACTTTTTTAAGTGGAAATTGACAACAACTATTCCCAACCTTGATGCCCTCACTGTGAAGATCAAACTTCCTTTATAGTTGTATCAAATGAAGTACTTAATGCAGCATAGGTACTCTCAAATCAGTACAATGAAGGTTGCTTTAATATGAACCAGATTGTGCCAACAGTTTTGTTCATTAAATTTTTCTTACATTTGACCAAGAGTTTTATTCATGTCCAAGCTTCATGTGTTTTGCCACTTGAATAATCCCTTTTAGAAATATTGTGGAATAACTGTGACTGTCACTTCTCATTTGGTTTCATTCAATTTAAAAGTGTTATTACTAAAAAATGCACATTAAAGAAATTGCTACTGTTTTGAAACTAAACATGTTTATTGTCTTTTTATTATTATTAGTTATTCTTTAATAAACTGTTATAACTGCTAGCAAAATACAGAAGACCATTTTAAGCTGTCTGAATTCATCATTAAACTTGCAGAAACCTAAAGTACCCTGTATGAGCGCTGATGCAAAGACTTCTTTACCTCTGGTATAATTTACAAGTAGCCACAGTAGTATAGAGATCTCCAAAACTAACTTTTGCATTTTAATTCAAAAAGCTAGATTAAATCTAAGGCTCTGATTTCTTTTGTAGTAGCTTAATAGTTGATTGGAATAGGCAGCAAATCAACATTCTGTAAAGAGTGCTACCCTAATTACAACTTTGCATTAACTTTGGTACCTACTTAATCATTTAAATCTTTAAAGAGATCTTTTTGTGCCTATGGCAAGCTGCCACTGGTCATTCCACCCAATGTTTTTATGTTGTGTAAACTAAGAGTTCTTCAATACATACCTTACAAGTGGACCTAACCTTACCTGCCATTAGACCCATGTCACTAAATCAATCTTAAGATTAAATCTTATGTAATACTGCTCACATGAAATTTACTTGTTCTTCACACAATGTATGAAACCTGTATGGGTCTAATATTGCCAGTGGTTTCACAGTAACCCTTGTAGAACACTTGTAACATAAAGTACTGTACTTCCATATGTCCAGAACAAACATTTGTAAGGAACATTTTGGACAAATCAACCAGCAGATGGAAACATATCTCTAGCATGCAAAATTTAAAGGCATATTCTGGTAGCATCTTTATTCTACATGAAAGAGGCAAATTTTTCAACACCACCTCCGAACTCTGTGGTGATACTTCAATCAAGACTGAAGATATCCCTTTTGAAGACTGGTTAATTTGCCACTAAGTAACTCCATATATGAAGTGGGCAAAGTGGCTCACAATCTCTTTGTTTTTCTTTAAAACTGTTTGTCCTTGCAATAAAACTGTACACCATACAAAGAGTAGAGCATATGGAGTAATTAAATGAGCCTTACAGCAATGTAAACATTACAAAGAAGTACAAAAGCAATGTATAATCCTTTTGTCCAGATGACCTCACAGATTTCCCATCATGCATTGCATTTCTGAAAAAATAACATTTCTTTACTAATTAGTGTCTTCAAACACCAACATGCTATTGAAATGCTGCATTTCTGTGAAATGTCAAATTTTGTCACCAGAATACTCTTAAAACTTACATTTAATCCTGTATTCCTTGCTGATGGCAAATAAAACAACTTGATAAACTCATCACGAATAACGATGCATGAAAAAAAAAGTTAACTCATGTGAGTTTACAAACCTGAACACATAGCGAGCAGAAAAACTGAAATACAGTACTGGCCTTAAAACTAGAACAATGGCACAGCTGCATTTGACACAGACTGTCACTGCAAAAAGCTGAAATAAAGCATCACATGAGTCATTTCATAGGATCAGTTTCGAGTCCATTTCAGTAGAAATAAACTTTCAATGAACAGGGAGCCTTGAGAGATGGAGAACCAATAACTGCCACTACTTTGAAACCAGGGGATATATTGACATGAAGCTCTAAAATGACTTACTCTTGAAATTTCTTGGGAATTACAAAGAGCACTTACAGACCCACCATCTAAGTTCTTTACTCATTGGATTTAACTTTTTGTATTATGTATCTTCTGTATAACTGGAATAAGGTGTCAGATCGCCATCTCTAACATATTACTAAACTTAACAGAATGAAAAAAAAAGGTCTGAGCTGTTATTAAAGCAATGAACCCAATGACTCAGGTACATGTATACTAACTTTTATACTGTTGTGGTACATCTTTGTGCTGAAAGCTTAAAACTAAGATGCAGCTTCAAACAGTTCCATCCAGTTGGTGAGTTTCAACTGCAAATCCTGGAAGACTTAAAATAGACTCTAAGTATACAAACTCTGTGACAAAACATTTTGAATCAATGCTTCAAACTGAAGCCAAATGGAGCTTTCTTTTTTGGACAGTATGGTAACAAATTCACAAGAATACTGCATCTCCACTCTAGCTTATTATTTTGCAGCCTATTTACAGACATCTATGGAGAGCATCTCTCCGCTTCCAGCTTCTTCAAGGCTTTCACAGGAGAGTGAGCACATCCTACAATTAACTTAGTTTTGAAAACAGGTATGATATTGTTCAAAGAGTTCTACCAACTCTAACATATTGTTTAATGATGTGGCATCCCAACTTAAACATTCAAATTACTTGAATGCTCAAGGTCTGCATTATGAATATTTTCCAATATGATTACATCTCTCAGGAGAGATCATCTTGCTTTTAATACTATTAATACACAACTGAATACTTCTTATTTTTTCACCAGTGGTGCAAATGACAAATGATTATGAATGAGTTTTTGCTGACTATTAAGAAACCACCCTGTGGAAGATAAAGCCATTGTTGTGTTCTTCGTTGTTTATTAGTTCTAAATGGGGTGGAACAAGAATGAAAATTGGTTCGTATATCATAAACTAGCATTGTTTCCCACATCCCACCCCACCGTCTACGCCATCTCAAGGAATGAAAACCTTGAAACTGTCAACAATGGCATTTAGACCTTTCACAAAATGTCAAACAGAAAACAACTTTTTTTGGCATTCAATGAAAAGAGAAACCTATACATCCCTGATAGTGAGTATGTAAGTATGTATGCATGTAGTCGGGTGAGCATGTTGTTTGTGATGCTTTGCTTTCTTGAATGGTAAAGACTTAGCTTTTTTGCATGGTAAAGACAGGAAGTTGTGGCAGTACTCACACTTTGTATGTGTATGCCCCATGTCGAGTGGAAGAACCATATTTTTTTTTTTTTTGTTTTTTTTTTATGGTGATCAGAGTTAATCAGTGGTCACCATAGGTCAAACACTGGAAACCTTATTTCCCCAATATCTTAAGTTAGGAAACATAGATATTTTTCATACTTGATGTTTAGATGCCCCAAATGGGTAGGAAATACTCCATTGATTTTTATTGGATGTCAATGGTCATCTAATGTCACCAGAGGTCAGAAACTGAAAATGTTTAAACAGTGTCTCAAGTTAGGATGCTTGGGTCTTTTTCATACTTGATGTGTCAATGCATCTGCTTGAGTATAAGAACCCTTTTGGTATTAGTAGAGATAGTGAATTAACCAGAGGTAAAAAACAAACATGCCTTTTTGGTTTCTGTCAGAGCTACTTATATTTTCTGCAGAGGCAAATAGAAATCAAAAGTAATGAACTCATTGAAACCTCAGTGCATTTTTGCATTCTTATTTGAGCAAAGAACTTCACCATCAGCCATGTTAGAAAGCTTTTCTACCAGTTCCTGTCTCTACGTGTATGAGCAGAAAAAAAGGGAATCCCATGAGACCAAAAGTCCACAAGAAGAAAGGTCAGCCAAACCGAAAGAGGAAGTATCAACAACATTCTGACATGGAATTTTGGTCTCACTGACCTTCAGTCTCACGACCGTCTGTCTCAAGGACTGAAACGCTGGAACTATTTGTGCGCTGTATACACAGAGTGGAAGAGAGGTCTAAACCTGTGCTACAGCTGGGTAGATATAGGCAGTAACATTACTAATAATGAGGTTTACTAGTAAACCGCAGTGGTAGCCTAGTGGTAGAGCATTTGCTTCACACCCGGGGGGTCTCGGGTTCAATCCCAGGCTGGGTCATACCAAAGACTTTAAAAAAATGGAACCTACTGCTGTTGTGCGAGATGCTCCGCATAAGCAATGGAGTAAGGGAAAGCAAGCCACTGAGCCACAACTGGAAAAAAGGCGGTGGCCGGCTTGACTTGAACCAATGGGTTGGAAACTGGGCCGTTAAACCTCATCTAACTAACTACTAGTAATCACAAGACCCAATGGAAATTCTTTGTCATTTTCAAGTGTTTGGTTTTTTTAACCTACAGTTTACCTGCATGAACTGGACTTATTAAAGTAAACAGCCAAAATATGAGCTAAATTGATGAACTAGTACAAACCAACTGATACAAAGTGCTCATTGATTAGTGATCACTATAATATCTTTGAGGTTTCTCCATCTTTCGTTCAAAGCTAATAAAGGTTTTCAAATAGTTGATGGAACTTATGAGAGTAACATATGACATGGGATGATAGGATATCATCAGAGATATAAACACCAGCTACGAGCCCATTCTTTGAGCCCCAACTGGTCCTGGGGTACACCCTGTCTCTAATGTCCAGTTTTGTTTCATTTTAAGGACCATATTAATGTATAATAAAGTGAAGTGAAGAACCTCTACTTAGGTACTAAACATAATTTACTTTGTATCAAATTCTTGGGCAAGTGAAAGTTCTTACATATAAATACTTTAAAAGAAGTTATACCACTAAGAATGAAAAATAAAATCATTGTCTGAAGGTGAAAAAACCTTAACATGTCTCCAAAAATGTTCTCATCAGCACACCACTATAGAAACTTTTTTAATTTAAAATCTCAGATGTAATCAGAGTTTTTATTTTCTGTACACCATTTTACGGAAAGTACAAAATATTTGCATGAACTAATTCAGGAAGCTACTTGCCTCACTAGGCACATAGTTCTGCAAATACTCACATCATGTTCAATATTTGCTGTCCAATTAACAGTTCTAATGGAATATGAAAGTCCTTGGAATGCTGTATTCTTCATGCAATCCACATAAAATTTACACACCACAGTCACAATCAGATTTGCGCACATACCACTTAACTGTGAGATGAAGAGTAACGACTTCGTGACCTATCAACAGGAGGAATGAAATTCTTGTACAGAGTTTTAAAGTGAGAACTCTCAGTGATTTCATCTGTGTTTGGTCTACTTGCTGGGTTGGGAGATAAAAGCCACATCACTAGATTTGTCTGTAAAGCAAAAAAACAAGGCGGCCTTTTCAACATAAGTGTATCACTGGCAAAGGCCATACTTGCTGACTTAAAGGAATGCAGAAACTTGCCAGGGCTTTTCAAACAACCTACCCTACCATAATTTGATGATACGAATGTACTTCCTGTCTGTACAACCACTCTGCTGTCCAGTAGTAATCAGTACCACAGTTTATCACCTCAGTTTATCTCATTTTATCCCAATCAAAGTACAGTGACATAACAAAACTTTTACACAAGAATATTAAATACTGTGTGGGTATATCTGAAATTTTTGCAACATCAATGTTTCTTCACATGGCCTATGTTAACCTCTTACACACAAGCAGATGCTTAATATTCAAATTATTTTAATCTAATGTTGTGTAATACAAAACAAAATTTTTGTCTGAATACATAACGCAGCTTAGATCTTGCCAATATTGCAGACTATGTAAATTGCATAGTCTTCATTTGCACATTACAGATAATTACACAATCACAAAAGAAGTGTAACTTCTGTCCAAAAATTTCATCAATTTTTCAAAAACACATTCACGACTGTAACCTACCACTAAACCTTCATGGTTAAAGTAATTCTGACAGTTTTTAAAATTATCTTCAGTTGTTGATGATGTACATATTGTCATCCTTCTTATACAGCACGTATGACAAGCAATGGGGAAGTCACCTCTGCTGCCAAGAAGTTATCTAGATCAGTCAATTGTTTCCAAGTTTGGGCCTGCTGACTCTTTAAGGGGTCCATGAAGATGAAGGTACCTGCATGTCATTAATAACACTTTCTACACCAGGGGTCTCCATGAAATTTCATTATTTTGGGGCATCGGTGAACTTATAAATGTTGGGGAACCACTGATCTATATCATAAGTCTTATAAGTATGAATCAGTTCACCAATTTTATTCCAAATATTGCTGCCCCCTGTGGGCTGGGGATTGTAGAATATGCCCACCGTATTCCCTGCCTGTCATAAGAGGCGACTAAACAGGAGGACTTGGCACTGTTTTTAACTGCATGACACTGTATAACACATTCGTGTTGGTGTGTCGTTAAATCATATCTAACTAACTAACCAACTGAAACACAAACAATTAGCGTCACTTCCAAGACACAGCCACAGTAGCATGCGTTGTGCTGAAATTTCCTCAGGCAGAACTGAAAAACAACCTGTGTGTGACTGCAAGCTCAGCTAGGTTTGGAATACAACTGGCCATATTATTCATCACTAACCAACAAGAGTTTGACACGATTTCTTGAATGAATGTCAATCAAAGCACAGTCACCAACTAGATTTACAACTCTGGGGCTATGTATAAATATATTTGGTGATGCCATAGGCCCTTTAAGTAGATCATATACCCACCGTTCTGTTGTCTTCGCGAAGAGTTAAATTGTATTCGCTTAAGGCAACAATGAACAACACCGCAGTGACATCATCAAAACAGTGAATCCATTTTCGTCTTTCTGTTCTCTGGCCTCCAACATCCACGAGCCTAAGTTTAACGAGAAATACAAAAGATAAAAATATGACAAAAGATGAAAGATAAAATAATAATCTATTGAAATAGTAATCCATTGATAAAGAAGTTTGACCAGGATTCTTTCTCCTACAAACTCAGGCAAACTTGTCACGAAAATGTTGTCCAATGTAAACACATAGAAGTTCCAAACAATTGTTTCAAAAATCATATCGCAATTTGCCTGTAAGAGTGAAAAGGCGATAAGTCTACAGGACGATAAGAAGCAAAAATTATGAAATTTATATTGTGAGCAAAATAGTCCCACGAACCGACCATTATTAAAAAAAAAGACTATGAATCCATTGGCGACCTGTAGGGGTGGTTTGAAGTAATTTGCTTACAAATCCAATTGTCGAAAAGAAAATAGCATCATAAAGTATTCTGAATTTTCAGTGACACATTATCCATATAACGTAAGACATTGAAAAAAGGAGGTGATGCATATTTGCTAAAAAGGGCGTGGTTTTGTGTGAGGAATGACGGGAGGTGGAGTAAATGTATACGTGTACTCTTATACATGTAGGTGTTTGTATGAGCACATGTGTATGTATACAAACAGGTGTACGTTCCTTGTATGAACTAACTATTTAAAGGGACTCAGGCCTCACCGCAAATATAGTTTCTACTCTGAGGCTATAAGAATTCAAGATAGGTCACCTTCCTTTGACTGACAACAAGTGGGCAAATTCAAACATACTGTAACTGCAAGTCTGAACTAGCTACTGTAATTGGCCAAATCACATGGACACAACTGTGGTGATCAGAATGTCGACCTTGGTGAACAGAGTGTGCAGTGTTCAAGATTCTCAAATTACAAGAAACAGTGTCAAGCCACACAGTGCTGTGTGTTCAGCAGAACTAGCCATAGGCCTATGCAATGTAGGCCTATGTCTCATTTCTGGAAGTTTTCAAGGCAGTCTTTGAATTGGGGGAGGGGCTTGAAGTAAACTAGGTT
>JAAAJZ020491538.1:0-16983 GCA_010015985.2 Actinopyga echinites
CGATTTTTCCTCCGGGGGCAGACTGCCCCGCCCCCCTCCCCCTGGCTGAGCTACTGGATGTCAGGGAACATTTATCAGCACAAAGATCTTTGCTGAAATTGAAATTATTGCTCATCCCTGAAATCGTTTTAGACATGTCGTTAGAAATAAGAAAACCGCAATTCATATACCCAGACAATATTGGTTCAACATTAAGCTCTTGGTATGCTATGTAATTAACAAATATTCCAACAATATAAGCATAAACAAGGTAAACAACCAAATACGGTATTTACCAACTCAGTTTCCTTACGATTTACACTGATTGAAACCGGAACGTGAATTTACTCACAGAAATCAAGGAAACACCACAATAAAAACTAGGTATTTTATTTTACGAAAAGTTTGAAAGCTGCACCCTGTGGTTACATAAAGGTTACGAAGAGTAAACTACCAATGGTGAATTAGAGCAAGGGTGAAGGAATATTTCCTTGATGAGAACGTTGCCGTTTATAGGTGTGAAAGCATTCCAGATTAGGCATTCATTTCCTTGCCTTTAACAGTTAAATGCTTATAAAAAAAATGCTTAAGGCGTATGAAGCGGGCTTGGGGGTTACGGCCCCAGTCAAAAATATAAATTCCCGCACCACCCCCCACACCCCCGCCACTATTCGAGGACGAAAATCTGTTGTTTATCTCCTGTGTAAAACTTGTCTAAAATTTTCACAATGAGTAGCACCAAATTGCAGCTAAGGACTTCGAAATACTCAAAACTTTCTCAATGCGAGGGGAACATACCCTGTTCCGCCTATGTTTACAATCATGTATCATGAGCCATACCTTCATTAGGCTGACCCATGTTTTCATTAACAAAGATAAAGCCCCCATTTCCGACAAAAGGTAAAAGAGAATGTTCTCAATAAGCAGACTATGTATATCACTGCGTTTTATTATTTATTACATATTACATATATATTTTATTACATACCTTCATTGTTAACAATTGTCGTAAATTCATAACCTGCAACATTAAAAACATTCAAGGTATTACGATTCTTCGTTAGCAATATAAATATGTAAAGCATTTAAATTTCCAAATGCTTCTGTTATTATATTCACGTCTTTAATGGAACAAGTTAAAAAAAATATGCTCTGAGCATTTTTTTTCTGCTGTGTTGTGATTTTTTTAATCCATTCTATAGCTTATAAAATACAAAAGTTACCCAGTTTTCGAAATGTCTGGAAGGGCTCTAAACCGATAAGAGTGCGATGCTTCTCCAGTTTGGGACGTCAGTCCATCACTGGATTAAACCTAGCCAAAGCCCATTTGATCCCTGGGAATAACGGGGCAGCCAAGAAAAGTGTTTTGCTTAAGCACACAACATTATGGGCAAATCAGAAATCGTACCCTAACCATTTTATCACACAAGTCCGACGACTTAGGTGATTGTACCCTACGGTTCTCCAATTGCCTTTTAGAGAAACCTTCGGAGAGGCATCTTGTCAATAAGTGTTTTGTTTGGCAACGCTATAACAGTTTTTGGTACGGGTTTGGCATAGAACTTTAGACTTATGAGGCATACATCCAATTGTTGCTTATGAACGCAAAAACGTAAATGGTCACGGTTCTTCCACAAAATGGTATTATAATGGCGAGACTTGCTGCTTCGTTATTATATGAAGGTTCATTAAAGTAAAACAGTAACATTTGCATGAAATAATATAAAGGAGTGCTGAAATCACTGTGCATTTTGAACTTCACAGTAATTATTCAGAAAATTAACATATTAAAGTTTTGAGTAAAAATATGGATTTACTGGAACACCGCGCTATGTGTAGAGGCCACAATAGTAAATTTAAACAGAATTTTTCCCATATGGCGACTTACGTAATTCGCATGTCTCTCCATAAGTGTCAGATGAACACAAGCAAGAGAATGAGTCACTCAATTCGATGCAGATACCTCCATTCCTACAAGGATCTGGATAGCAGTATACTGGAAAGGAAATTCATCGTTAATATAACAACGATGTATGTACAGTAATGAATGCAAGTTAAGTAGCATCAACAGTCAAATGTTATTTCTACGTGATTTTTTAAGTCTCTTTTGTGAAGTATCAAAGAAACGGTGGATCGGAAAGACAATCGGGATAAGTAATCTACTTGTTTTTTACTTGTAACGAAAAAATAGCGTACTAAAATACCTGTCATGAACACACCTAATATAGCCTCCACGGAACATCTTAAACAAAAGATGGAATAATGGTAAGAGAAATATAAACTAAAACGGCCTATTAAATATTTGACAAAATGAAAATTTATTACAATGCATGCAAAATATGAAAATTTATTGCACAATATTAAAAATGAGTACAAACCTCCATCAGGACTGGAAGAAGTAGGTTGAAGTCCGAAGTAGTTGCCTAAAAATGCAAATGCAAAATAAACTTAGTATTCACTAATCCCTCAAAAAACTGTACTTTCGTCAGTCCGAAATTCTAGCGTAATCTGGAGGTATAGCCCAAAAAGCTGCGTCCTTTATACTCAAGAAATGAGAACATTTTTTGTTTCCTTTGAATTTTTTCCATATTCAAAGGACTCAATTCTTTTCCAACATGCTTTCCACTTAGATAGGGAATTCGAAATAAGGCACTTTTCCTTTGACAAATGGTTAACTTGAAGCTGTATCTAGAAGAGTGGTACTTCCAATGAAGAGTGGGACTTTACTGTTGGTACTAGGTCAACCTTTCAAATCAGCCACCCTGGCTCAATTTCTTTTGTATTACATCGTACAAACGCAGCAAAGAGAATAATGCAACTCCCTGGTGGAAACAAAGAAAGTAGCTACCGTTGTTACATGAAATACTGCATAACTCAAATAAAAAAGAAACGTTTCTAAACAGGCTTGGCTAATGTAACAGCAGCCTACCTATGAACAACAAATATTACTGAATACAGGTGTAGTATAAACTATGTTAGCTGTAGGGCCTACGGGCACAAGGGCTCTACCCGTGGAAAACATGGAATAAGGAGCCTTCACATTCGAATTTCTAGGTTCTACAAGCTTTACAATCATAACCAGGACCACAAAGTTTCCAATTATGTTATCGACAAACACTGCAAAAAAGGCTTTAAAACATAAATACTAATTACAAAGAGTAAATATTTCAAGTCTGAGAAAATAGGGCGATACGTCGGTTTAGCTTTTCTTAGATACTTGCCAGCCAAAAATAACAGTTAAATAATCGTAATTCAATTAAACAGTGTATCAATCTCAACGCATGAACTAAAAATACGTCCTCTTCGAATAATGAGATGATCATGCATGGAAAAACTTCTATCCGTTTAAGAGCCAATGACCTAGACTTAAAACTAACTGTAATAAGATGCTGTTTTAAACTTGCTGTGTTACCTTACTTCTACACACAGTATCAAAACATTTTCAAAAGTAAGTCAGTATCTACTAGCTTTCTACAAAACATAGCTTTGCTTGGAGGAGAACATACGATTTCTAATTATATGTCAGCAGGATGTGTATCATAAATCTCGTTTTCAAATCTACAAACACGTCTGTGCATCCCCTTCCATGAATCTCCAATGTCCCACCCTAAACCTATATCCTAACAACTTCTACTGCGATCTCGAAATGTTGCCTCCATATTACTTCGCAAGAAATGTACAGATGATAACTGTATTGGAGAGGAGAAGACAAAATGTCGTCTTCGCTTCAATAATCAGAAACACACAATAACACAACGGCTTACAAGATATTTTGTTGCCGATGACTTTCTATCACCTGGACACACTAAACAAGATCATGTTAAACTGCTCATTTGGAAAGGCAACTTTAGGAATGTCGATCAGCGTAAAGCTGAAGAGAGAAGGCTAATCCTTCTCATCAATATCCATAAAATGGGGTTCAATAGAGTTCTGGGCCTTTTGTGGAAGTTTTTTAAGTTATAGCTGCGTGTAGATTTAACTTCATTTTGTCTCAGGTCTCTGAGAAAGAGGAGGGACCTCGATACTATCAGACCGCTTTGATTTTACAACTACTAATTTAGGCACCCTTACCCATGATATGGGGCATATGATATACACTGTCTACGTCTTTGTTGATATATATATATATATATATATATATGTACGGTATTTTTATTTATATATGTATATAGATATTCTCTTTTACTAGGGAATTTAGGTGTAGAAGTGGTTTTACCTTTTTTCCTTCCCTCTCTAGATGTACTTTAAGTATGGAAGAATGATTTTGATTTCTATCACAAATACATTTTTGCAAGCTTCGAAACAAGTTTTATGGTACTTGACATTAATTAAGGATAAAGTAACGAAAGAAAGACGTACCCGTGGTCCTTGTTGTAACAGTCCCGTCCGTTGGAAACGTCGGTAAGTCTGCAAAGTATGAAAAATGTTAAAAGAATTTAGTACACACTACACACTAATTATTTGGGGGCTTGTAGAAAATAAAAAGGGAAAGGGATGAAAAGAAAAAAGGGAAAGGGGGGTAAAAGTAAGCTAGCGCTAATGCAGAGTGTAAACAGTGAAAGGAAAAAGCCAAAAGAAAATATTGTTCAAAATTCCCACTTTTGTGTGAAGAAATTGTTGTCTAAAATCATTTAGTACTTGAAGTAAATTACTGTTCATGGATTATCTACAGCTTGATGAATATTTCATTTCAAACATTTTACATTGTAAAAAATTTAAATAAATTTCCCATATTTCGACTCCGTCCACATGGGCAAACCCACATTACTTCTATACTGTATTACTCATATCCATTCCATATGGGACTCATATGGGTTGGGCTATCCAGTATCCACATGCACTGGTCCAGGTTTTCCAGGTCCAGGTGCACATCTATCTAGTCCAGTCAGTGCCCAGTGGCTTAGCTTTTCGCCAAATTTTAATCATGAGGGCAAGTCCAGAAAAATTCCCACATGCAGTGACAAGGCTTTTACCATATCGAACCGCTATGGGCCACCCCACGGGATCCGCAGATGTAGTAGCCCATGTGTTTCCCATTTAATACTCATATAGGCCAACCCATGAACAGCCTCATAGGTGCAAACTCGTAAAAGAGCTGCCCCATGCCAGCAAATTAGGCATTCCGAAGAATTTTTGCCAGATCTCGTCTCTCTTTGGTTGCACCTCCCTCCTAGTTATTCTTATCTTTAGCGAGGTTTATTGTAATTTTTTCATAGTAAATCAGTAAAAATCACTACCATTTTAGAAATGTTTGGCAGGCATGCACTCCTTGCCATAGAACGGTTGGTTAATGCCGCGTGATAAGCGTCTAAATTTTTGTAGCTAGAAAAGAATCATCACAGTCACGTTTTCACCCCAGGGTGTCGTACCGTCCGCTGGTGTAGTTGTTTTTAAGTACGTCTTGTCTTTAACTCATAAATAGAAAATTAAGTTTTGAGGAGGTTTAAACTTTAAAAAGTACTTCGAGCATATAATAGCTGCATCCAGTTTAGATAATGCTCGGAGAGGAACATTCTGTTTCCGCAAGTAATAGGGGTAAGAAAGAGGGAGAGAAGAGGTAGACCAGCATGTTTTTTCGCCCCTCCTGTTTGGACACCAAATCGTTTGATTATTTAACTTGTGTAATGCAAGATGAAGTTACACCTTATTTTGCAGGTCTTAAAATGGTATTTTTCAACTAGCGTTGGGCGCACCAGCTATTACCCATTCCTGATGTCACTGCCATCTGCTATAAAAGCCTTGAGAGGAATAAATTTTCTCCAGCCCTTTCAAACCCCTGCAACTATCCATCCTCTTCATCAAGAAGTCATTTGCATCATCAAACATAACCAGAGGTTAGTTCACTACAATAGAGTACAGAAAAGACATCCAACTCATACCTTCTGTGTTTTGCTTACTGTGAATCCACTGCCGTTGTGAATAGTTACAAGCATGTTTCTAATGCCCATAGTTTTGTAAATACCCGAGGGCTGCCAGCGCCTGCAGTGCCTCCAGTGCCTTTGGTCATCCTGATCTCCACAAACCATCGTGTTTCTCTTTTTGTTGAGCTCCCTTCGTCACTAATGGTAACGACCTCAACGTGAATGCTAATAAAGCTCAATTCTAAACTAATGTCTGTACGAAAGTGCCCTGGAGTTCAGTTAAATAGAACTACCAGACATGAAAAACTTCTGAACAGTGCCCCTAAAAATCCTTTGGCAATACTTGAATCTTCTCATACTTTTTGAAAAGGCCCTTATCCTTCTGGTTATGCTTTTTGCAAATCAATATTACGACTTTTAAAGCAGAGATTAAGTGCTTTTACAACTAGCATCAGTAATTATGAAAAACACGAAGTGACTTTAGAGTAGAAGGAACTTCAACTAAAGCTATAGAAATACGATGCAAAACTTTACTTTACTTAACGTAACTACAACTCACATCATCAAATGTGAATAATATCTAGTAAATTGAGTGGGAATGGAAATTGAAAAAGATTCATTATCAATGGCTTTGAGCCCCACTGCAATTAGTTTTGACTAAAAAGAAACAAACCATACAATAGGGTTTTATACTTACCGTCGTTGCATCGTACACCAGCATCTTCATAGTGTCCGCAGTTATGGTCACCCCAGTCGTAAAACTCACAAGATCCTATGTTGTCCTCATGCCCTGTGCATGCCACATTGTCCAACCATATTGGACCCACTCCTGGTCCAAATGCTGCATATGGCAATCCTTCTCCTGAATTTCCAAGACCCAGCTGACGACATACTACAGCAGCATCATTTTCATCCCAATCGTCATCACAAATGGTTCCCCATTCTCCGTTAAAAAGTACTTCCACACGACCCTCGTACGTAGTATTACCGCCAGCAAGTCGCAAGGTAGGCAAATCTGAAATGAAATTTTACTAAATAGTAAGCATTTGACAAATGTAGGCAAAATACGAAAGTAGTGGATGTTCCTGTGTCATTGATTGAGATAAACAATGCTATGACCTTCTAAAGACGTTCACATCGGGAAAAATGGATCCAACACAGGATTTATGTTAATTAGTATTTTGAAGCCGTGGTCATCAAATTAAATACTATATTATTAAAGTACTAAGAGAAAAGCAACACTGCAGTGACGTTAAGCTAAAGTCACTACAAAAATTTTCTTCTCGTTTCCAAAGAATTATGACAATTTTATAAAGAATACGTGTAAAGAATGAGTTTCCTCAACCATCCATGTGAAATACGGTCAGAAATGTAGAACTTTGAAATAATGTTTAGCAGATGGCAACTTATTAACACCTTTGCATTTAGTATACTCATGTCTACTTTTGAAATGCTAGCTGCTTCCTGCTCTTGAAGCACTTCGTTAAGAAAGTTTTTTCTACTTCTACAGTGTATTACAGCATATGTGTTTCGGAGGACACCACAAGGAATCTGTAAATTGTTTATTAGATTAGGGCTTATTTTTCCCTCGGATGCCATCATTCGTTGTTGTTTAATGAATTATATAAGAAAAGAAATAAAAGTAAACCTCTGTAAGCGTTTGCAATTTTCGGTGATTCAACAATTTACCTTGCAAAAAACCACAAGCCATTTTGTAAGGTACACTCAAGTAATTTCTTTGTTGCATATGGAAATAAAGAAACATACTGCAACTGAATATGGACACATATTTCAAATAATAACACTGATCCATACTTTCTTTTATCAAATCTCTTTGAATCTTATCATATTCATTCATACTTGCTTTTTAAATGGAGTAGGATTTTTCATTATCTATCACATTACGCATTTCGAGCGCTTGTTCATAGGTAATTTCCTTTTATAAATAGTGCAAAGTGTAGTATTTTAAGATGAAAAATAAACTTTTATTTGTGATTTCTGGAATGAAATTACTGCTTCGATCCTTTTCAAAGTTCAACTGCACTTATGAAGAGATTTCTCTATTTTTTTTAATCCCTTACCATAGTGACATCTCACACCTGCATCTTCAAAGTGATTACAGTTGTGCAATCCCCATCCGGGGCTTGTGCATTCCTCCAACCTATTCTCAGAACCTGTGCATCCAACATTATCTAGCCATATAGGACCAACGCCGGTCCCGAACCTCGCATTTCCAAAAGCTTCTCCGGAACCTCCATAACCAAGCTGACGACAAACCACAGATGCGTCACTGTCGTTCCAGAGATCATCGCAAATTGTGCCCCATTCTCCAGCATACAAGATTTCCACTCGACCCTCATTTGCTCTGTCGCCCCCGGCAAGACGCACAGTTGAAATGTCTAGAATTGACAATGAAGAAATAATTTGGACAAAAATAAGATAGACTGGCAAAAGGCTTTTTTCTCAGAATTTGAGAATCTGTACCTATAATACATTTCAGATTGCGATTTAATTCTCTGTATGTATAGTAAGGCGTAATCAGAGTAGCTCTTTTCAAGTTCTTTAGATTGCACTGGAAATTTTCAATTGGAGTTTATTTTGCTTAAACTTTACTTAACGTTTTCGAAAAACTTTAAATTAATGTCTTCTTACCCGGGCACCCTTCTTCATCTTCTCCATCAAGGCAATCTCTCACAAAATCGCAAACGCTAGATACAGGTAGACATTTATAATCTTGGCACTGGAAGTAGTTAGGAGGACAAGCTGAAACAGAGGATAGTTCTGAAACATGTCCGTGATAATTTCAAACAGAAAACATGCACAGTTCTTGCTTTCTAAACCTATTAGAGTGAAAATCATCTCTAACGGAGTGAAATTAGGGACCAGTCCGAGTTAAGATTGAAAAATTTAAATCCAATAAGATTATCTCGCTCTATTTGATTGATTATTTTCATCGTAATTTTGATCCGTCTCCGATTTCAGTCTTTTCGACTTAGAGAGTGAAAGTTGGGTTGAGGCGTTTCCACAAGATAGCTTAGCAGGTGGGTGTCAATACAATGATCGTTTTCTAAAACCTTAAAAATAAAGAAAATGTAGTGAAGTAGACTTGACCTACCTCTGCACACATCTACATCCATGCAAGTTTCTTCCATACAACCGTCCCAGTATGCAATGCAGTTGCCCTCCTCACAGGGTACCTCAAAGCTGGAACATTCTGTTTCATTGGAAAGTGGAAAAGAACAATCGCAAAACTGTACTATCAAAAGTAATGGAACTTTTAAGAATGTACTGCGTTGGGGATGAGAACTTCAACCATTCACATAATTGTCACTGGTACTGTTCCCTTCGCAGCTGGTTAAAACCTTTGATGTTACGTTTGATATTTAGCCATTGTTCAGTCACTTTAAAGCAACTGTTACCAGTTACCAGATTAACGGTAACTTTGATATTTTTTATATATATTTCGCTTCATGTGGATCTGGTAAAAACTGAACACCCTGTAACTAGCAAACCCGCAAGAAAACTGAACTCTCGCAACTGAGAGCTCATTGTCCACTGTTATAACCCTGCCAACTATTAAAACTTTCTGTCACAAATGTTAACTTGATTCCTCCGAGTAAAGACCCATTTTCCTTGAAACAATTTTTATCTTTGAACTGACAATCCAATTGCCTCGTAATTGTTGTAATGTAAAATTAATGAACTTACCACAATCAGATTCATCTAGGCCGTCTTGACAATCCTTGACACCGTCGCAGACCTGGTTTGGGGTTATGCATTTGTCGCCACACGAAAAGGCCGGAGATTTGCAGTCTAACAAAAAAAAGTTATCGGTGTTCTGTCATGCGATTATTTAGATTCGAAATCAGGATTGACTTCGACCAAAGGCACGATGTCGCTGTGGTTTGTGATAGCCCAGGCTTCATATAGTGTAACGCCACATTTAACAGCTCACACGTTAGAGTTCAGCCACGAGCTTTCTATATGTAGTATGATGAAGTGCATTTTTGGAAAAACAATTTGCCTACCAAATACTTTGCACGAACTAAATAAGGAATGAAGCGAATTTTTGTCATATAGGATGGGAACCCTCGTTAGATGCTCTCATTTCTTTGACCTTAATTACGAATCATTCTTCCTAGAAATGCATTTTATTACTCCTTTTAATAAAGGTTTTACATTCATACTCGAATGAATAAATGAAATGAAATGAAAATGTCTTTTTATTCCTTCACTGAAACCACTCGAGTTTATTAGTGTCGTTTCAGATGCAGAACTTGTTTTAGGAGTGAAGAAAAAGTTCAAACATCCTATATCCATGGCACATAGCATATGGCGGAGGATGAAGTGAGGGAGGTAAAACCGAATAGATTTCCTCGAGGAGAGCTACAAGCAGAAGGATGTCCCTTTCTGCTCCGAGGAATTGTTTTGTTTAATTTTTAATCACCAGGCTAATAAGAAGATAATTCATTTGTAACTGAACGTACCGCAATCTTCGACCTCTTCGTCTGATCCATCTATACAATCGCGGAATCCATCGCAGATAAATCTTTTACTTATCATTGCATTTCCACCCCAAGCTGAACATTCGAAATCTAAAGGAGTCATCAACAATGGAAACAAAATATTTAAATGAGGTCAGCATGTCTCATACAAATGTCGAGGTATCTGACAAAAGCACCATACCCTATTGTGAAAGATTCTATAAGAGGTTACTTCATATAAATTGCTGAGAATTATGTCTGCTATCCAATCCAAAAAAAAAAATTAAACAGTTTATCCAGTAAATGAATTTTTGTTTCCAAGGCCCGACTGGAAATGGACAGACGTTTTGTCAGCCTAATATGTTTAGCTCCAGTTACTCGATTGTTTTCTTCAATCTGTTTAGTTTCTGTTGTTCCTTTTATCTTTTCTGTGTATTGTCCGAACATCTGACTGCAAATAAACAAAACAAAAGCAAACTTTATTATAAAATAATAAAAATAAATAATAATGTTACCACATAAAACTACTTCATCCAAGCAGGCGGCACCTATGCTGTAGGAATATCCACTGCAGATAGATGTCCTTGGGAAGCATTCCCCAGTTCCACAGCGGAGCTCAAATTGTGATGTACAATCTGTAAAGATTAGAATCAACAAGATTAGGTTTTAACTTACGTGCCTAATGTGAAAGAGGAATCGAGAAGAAACATTTCTTAAAGCCAATAAAAGGAAATTTTGCATGGTGCTAATACAGGTTACATTGTGAAACCCACAATGAACTTACCGCATGAACTTTCATCTGACCTGTCTTCACAGTCGAAGATGCCGTTACAAGTGTCACTCGCTTCAATGCATTCTCTGGTGAACTTACACTGGAAGTCGCCATCCCCGCATGTACCTGAAGAATAATTACATGCACCAAAGAGTCGACGTAAATCAGAAATTCACGTCTTTAGAGACGTCAGAGTAATCTTCTTGGAGTTGTAAGTGGACGAATTTATCACAACCGGAATAAATTGAATGTACGAACGTCTACCTATTTATGCAAATCTGGCGAAAATAGACGTTTCACTATATGTTAAGACCATGTTATGAAGCCTGGGTACCATCCACACGGTTCAACTTTCAATAAAGTTGACATATAAGTTGCATGGTGGAGCACTATTATTACCTGTCAAAATCTATTCAATTATTAAGTTGGATTGCAATACGGTTTTTCGGAATGTTCACAAGGAACGCAGGTGAGAGGTCAAGTGAGGGAAGTATAAAACGTGCAATCCCATAGTCACGAAAAAAAAAACAACGGCAGCTGAAGAACGCGGCAGCCACACAAAGAGGGCCCGAAGCAGGCATTAAGCTGGTGGCAGAATGTAAGCAACCAAACATTACATGGAAGCTACTCTGCGCACGAAGCAGTTTAGTAATTCCGAACTTCTGCATTAAAAGAGAGTAGGGACAAGGCTGTAACGCGTAAATTTTTTTATGATCAAATTTTCAACTGCGAATTTGGATGAAAAATGAATCGTCTGTTGAATTGCATATGTGGGACTATCCAGGAATATGTCTTGTTCAACAGATCTTATTTCAGAAGAGTTTTAGATTTTTGCTAATTCAGAAAATTCAGACAAAGAATGGCTACCATCATTTGTTTCTATGAGCTTGATGGTAATCCCTGCACTGTGTGGTATAGACTGTAACAGTACAATTAGTTAAAGAATTCAGAATTTTGTGTTTGTATTTTGCAAGTGTAATCCAAAGTAAAGTTAGTGTTAGGCTTGTCTTACTTGGTTGCGGAGGAATCGATTTTATTTCCACCGTCCCAGATAGTATGTTGTAATTCATATCGTTGGCAGTTTTAACCCAAAACTGTGTTGCTGAAACCTTCAACTGCAGTTTATCTATATCGTTGATAGTTGCGAATAGTCGAGTGCTGATATCGGAAGGGTCTGAACCAGAACCAATGCTGATCTGAGCACGGTGCATATTCACAGATCGGAGCTCAATGGACGCTTCGCGGTCATCAGGAATTTGAAAGATCCACGAATACGTTAGTAGTCGGTCGTTATACGGCAGTGTCAAGTCAAAGATGTAGTCGTCGATTTTATCGATGAAGACTGGTTCTACAAGTGACATAAGAGGAAAGTAATGATCAAGTGAAAAATTCTGATATCGTAGTTGCAGTTACATTTTTCAACTGTTGAAGTTTTTCTCGCCTGTTCTCCTTCAACATATAAAATATTACTCTATACTCTGAGTGAAAACGCGTATCAGGAGTTGGAGCAGTAAAATAGTCTTTTTTATTGAATACGTATTGTGTCGTGTATCATCTACAGACTGATGGTAGTGTAGGAAAAGGTGTATGACTGATGATAGTGAACGATGATAGTCCACGTACACTATGTGTTAGTGAATGAAATCGATATAAACTCTCTTACCACAATCAGATTCGTCTGAACCGGACTTGCAGTCCCAGACGTTGTTGCAAAGTTTCTCACGTACCAAAAACTTGCCGGATCCTTTACATAAATATAGTTCTGTTTGTTTTAAGAGAAAACAAAATCACATTTTTTATTGCATATTCTCTAATTTATTTAGCACATTTAAAAAAAACCTGATGAATGCAAGGGGAGGAGCTACAGCAATAGTTTTACTTTGAGTTTATCAAAGGGGCAGGACTAGGGCAAAAAGTGGAGGGGATCAATAATGGGCAGAAGAAATTAAATGGATGATATTTTTCAGCGAAATAACCTTTATATTTGCCAATGACTTGGGCTACAATTGTGGGCAAGAGACGAACTAGCTAGCGAAGGCGTCCAACCCTGTCATCCACAGGTGATCTTACGATTTAAATTGTCTTTGTAAAAAAAAAAACACGCAATGAAGTCACAGTAGTCATATTAAGCTTTCACTGTTTTAAAGGTAATCTTGTCATGTTCATGGCTGTAATAATGCTTCCTATTTTGAACAGTATAGAAAGTCTTTTGTAATAAGAAATTCATTCCTTGTTATCCTAACTTATATGTCTATTCAGTCCTTTATCGTTACGGTTCTTAAATTAACCATTACTATCAAGGTAAAATTTAAATATCTTTATCTGTTTTTAATAGCTTAACCTTGAAAGTTTAAATTTACATTATCTCTTGATTAATACACGTCCCTCAATGTGAACTAATCAATCCTACTGTCCATTTAAATTGTCCACGTCGGCAATTTTTTGGTTAATTTTCACGTTTTTTCCACGGTGATAATTTACCATTTATCTGTTTTCTGAAGAGGTCCAATTTAGGTTTTGTGAATAACATCAACATAGTCAGTCTCTAATTATCATTAAAAACAGGAAAATGAAGTAAAAAACATGAACACCATCCTTAACTTACCTGTACGTGGAACTACCGTTACATTTACAACTGCATATGATACCTGCCCGGAAAGTTCAAGCCACATTTCGTTGTCAAAGATGATAATGTCTTCCTGCCGGTCGCTCCAAGGGAAATTCTCTTCCACAGAATCTCTGTCTTTAAAATCTACTCCTCTGCCGGCTCTGATTTGGAAAAAACTATAGGCGTTGGGAGTAATTACGAAGACGGAATCTGCGTGCGGTGTTGTGAAAGTCCACGACCTTACGCTAAATTCAGGACTGGGATAGTTACTTGAAACCTCTATAGTAATTGTCTCGTTCTCTTTGATTGACATCGCTGTTGAGAACAAAATATAATTTTAAATAGCTACATGATGTACCAATGTTTCACGGTGTTCTCTAAAGTCACATTGCATAATAGTTACTCACAAACTTCGTTAATGTTATATGTCCACAATTGCTATTTTGTCATTTGTTTTAACTAGAAATATTAAGGAAACCGAAGAACGACTGGCGATACGATTGTTAGAGCACAACAATAAAATACAATGAAATGTGATTACTGATTGCTGTCAATGGATTCTTCACAACACAATGATGTAATACTTAGTTAAGAACTTTTCTTATCTTTAAGAATCAACTACGTTTATCTGGAAATTGACGTTGGTTGTAAACCGATTTAAAATCAAACACTTTAGCCAAAGTTGTATCCGAGCCCATCCAATAAGTACGAGCCTGGCCATCTATGGCTGTTACACTAATTTTCACATTTACTTAATGTGGAAATTAAGTAGGTTATCCACACGTGTCAGCTTAATGTTTCCCACCTATCGTTTTTTTACGACCGTCATAACACTGATGCATTGAATGAATAAAGATGAATTGAATCAATAATACTGTAGCATGAAGTAATCTTTATATGAATGGCCAACGGAGGCTTAAAATGGATTTTGGAAAGACCAAACTGTAGATGAGTTATGCATAGTACCTTCTACCGTATACACCTGGAAATGGTACAGTGCAACTGGAATTTGGTTCAAGCCCAAGTTCAGTTGCATTGTGTAGCGTAGCCAAGGAGGGGGCCCGGGGTTGCTGTTCAACTGTCTTAGTAGCTGATATGGAAATTTTTTTCAAGAATAATTAAGACAACATTTAGAAGCAAAAGATTGTTGTTCTCAACTCGCCACGCAGTGTTTCATAGTGTTAATATTCCCAATCAAATGTAGACGTGTCTAGCTGAAAATCGCACAATGACGCTCCTGCAACACCTTACGGTGAACTTGAAGCATTGGGCTTTGCCGGCTCGACTGACTCATCCATTTTTCCAGGACGGTTACAGCTTGATATTAATGTTGACAACTAGGCCTATGCAACCCCCCTCCCCTATTGAAACAGCCAATCAACTACTAAGTTGTACAAACTTCGAAGTTTGACATAACAGACTCCCCACCCATTTTTGCTGGACCTTTCTTCTTTGATAGGACCGCAAAGTTGCGCTACCATGTTTTTATACTTCCTTTGATTACCATATGCTAGGATATCACATGTAAGAGCATTTCAATTCACAGATTTTCTGGTTGACGATCCAAGATCCAATTTCGTAGCCAAATTGACAGATGCATTATTATTCCCGACCAGTAGCGTAACTACTGGGGAGCGGGCAGGCGGACGGTCGCTAACCTGGATACAAGTTTTTCAGGTCATATTGACCCCCTTAGCTTTCTCAAGATGATTATCTTCACCCAATACACCTAGGATATACGGTTGAAACTGATCTGTGTTATAACACAGATGCAGGGAACTCGATAACAGCACTGTTAACGATTCTACAAAATGGACCATGCTATTATCCTCAATGTTGTGGGTTGCGTAAGGTTAGGTAACCTATTCCTAGCGCGATAGAGTTATCATTGAATACTCCAAAGTAGGACGAAACAGATGATTTTTACGCTCACATCGGTGAAGATGGTGTCCTTACCTGTACTGTTCCTGGAGAGGCAAGTAACGTCAACATGAGCAAAGTAACGTCTTCTGGGAATTTAAACAGACTTGTCAGGAATGATGCAATGACTAATCAGGGACAAAACAGTCAGTTGATAACAATTATCGATTATCTATTTACAATCTGAACCAATCTGACAGTTTGCACTACCATATAGCTCGTGTACGTTTTTTACTCTTTATTGGTCTCGATGGAGAAAATAATGTTGTTTTCGTTGACGTAAAAGACACAGCAGATAAGTCATAAGCTTCTCAATTTTGTGATTTACTGAGCAGCGATCACGGCACTTCTCGTTGGAAAAATTTAGGTGCAAATTTAATTTTTAGATTTGCGCTAACTTATTTTTGCTTGTTGCGAAACATAGACGTACTTGCACACTGGAGCCTTATTAGGTCCTTCACGACGTCTCCGTGTGGCATATCGCTCTGTTTGTTGGACATTTTGAAGATAACGCCAAGCCCATTGTACTACAACTGTATCTATGATCCTGCTCAAAGTACCAGCGTTGCTTGCATATGATCTGTGGCAGCCAGTATGACATGAGGAGCCTCGATTCATACTGAGGACAAGGGCAGCCCAACACTTATACGTTAAATAACTGAATGGTAAATTTTTTCGCACGACGAAATTAATCATTACGGAATCACCTTTGTAATATGCCCCTATCCCAAGCACTAGAAAGAAATCCTAAGGAATCCTTCTTTACCCACTTCAAATACTTTATTTTTGAGTCTGATGTTCTCAGTAGATTGATTGAACTTGTCACGATACTCCAACTGAAATTATAAATCTTATCTCTTCATTGGATTATGAAAGTACCATGAGACACTGTACCCTCAGCTCTGTGAACATCAGGTATCATTATGATATGTTCTTCCACTATTTTCAATGCATACATGCATTGTTCAAGTTGTAAACAGAAGCCTATGCGTTTGTTTTTTACTGAATGATTCATTTTCGTTTCATTAATATTGCTTTTACCGAATCAAGATTAGAATGGATTTTAAATTAAAATTTCGAAAATATAAAAAAATCCCCTCCACTTAGCAACATTTAGTTCTTTAATGCGTTGCGTTGTTTTCGCCCAATATTTTCTTGGGCACATAGATTACGCCTGGGGGTTGTGGGGGAGGGGGAAGGACGTCACTGTCGGAAGTGCTTCGAATAGGATTCGACAAAATGAGAAGAGGAGAATTTTAACCACGTTGTAAGTCGTGCTGGAAGAAATGAAGCAATTTCTGTTTCTTTCCAAAGTCACCAATCCCAAGAGCCTTTCATTAGGTTAAGTTTTAAGTTGCA
>JAAAJZ020491539.1:0-11769 GCA_010015985.2 Actinopyga echinites
GCTTTCATCTACTAAAAATCTTTTGCATTATGAAGCAATTTTAATGTGTTAAAGGGACTCTTCACCGCCTTTGTGGCTTCTTGCCACGTGAGCTTCAGGTATCGAATCAATACTCATGAATAATTAATTACCTGTACTGATGTAATGGACCCGCGAGGACATCTCCAGCCATTTAGGTAAATTAAATAGCTGATCTCAGGCTAATGTTTGTCAACAAACCATACCGAACGAAGAGTCCCTTTAGTACGTGTAAATAAGGTATAAAATCCATGTTAAAGAGTTTACATGACAGTTAGACATTTTGTCGTCGTAAAAATTTGACGTTTTCCTTCAAAATGTGTGTGAGGGCGCTTTTAATTAGTATGTGCAAAGGATAATGTTTTGCTAATTTCAAGGTAACAGTTGCCAAGGTGGTATCGAGTTCAATCTACTCACCAAATTTGAGCCTTCTTTCTAATTTAAATAAATGTTTATGAAAAGTTACAAGAACTTAAAGGGAACTTCTAGAACTACACTTGGTGGCTACAAGAACTTAGGGAACTTCTATGCCTGCACTTGGTGGCAGAAAATGTTTTTTTCAAACCTAGAAATAACTTCAGCACCAGCCACCAGGGGCAATTTACCCCCATGAAAAAGCAAATCCCCCCTGGTCCTCACACAAAATTGTGGACTACATTATAGACCAGGCCCAAAAAACTATGACATTTATTGTTAAAAAAATGCCCCTGGTTGTGAATTCCTCATTTCAAGCCCTGGCTATTTCCATAGTAATACTCAACAAAGTTTTAGGGTATGTTTGAAATATCTGCTAAAGGGACAAAAAAATGTTTTAGGGTCCCAACCAACCCAGATTTTTCATCTTGAATTTCATTTTTTAAACAACATTCATTTTCTTTCAGTTTTTCTGCTTGAAAAAGAGAAATATCACTCTTGCTTTCAAGAATATTATTTTGTAGTCTAGGAGTAAAATTGGGAAGTTTCTTTATTGGAATATGTTTGGAAGTACATCGTTGCTTCTTAAACCAATTATTATATAGTTATTAGAACAAATGATCACATGAACATAACAAATGATCTTTCAAGCAAAACATTAAGCAAAAGGTTATATTTAATTGTCAAGTGTCAATTTAAAATTACTATTTTTTGCTATATTATATTTTACAAGAATAGTTTTCTTTTAGTATGTTGTAAATATCAACATATGTTTTAAACTGTACAGGCCAATTTCATATTTGGATTTTTATTTCGTTTGTGCAGGAATATAGTGTCATTTTCATTCATGGTTTTATTGTGTGTGGTGGGTTTTGGGTGTTGTAATGGATTTTTAATTTTCTCATCTGCCAGGCGGCCAGGCCTCAACCGAAAGTAGTATACCGTATGTATAAAAAAAGCAGGCAGTCATGTTTTACCCCTCCAAAATGTATACCATATGATATAATTATGAACTGTGTTCATGAATTTGTAGCTTTGGGTCTGCTCTATCAGATGATATTTATATGATTACTGAAAATAGTTCACGCTTGAATGAGCACAGGCCCTTTCAGTAAAATCCGTAAAAAATTTATTTGCGCCAAAATTTGAAAAAGTGCTCAATTGTGAAAAGGTCAAAAGTTAAGGAATCTTTGTTTAATGGATGATTTGCCTTCTGTTGTATTCTCTCTATCTACCCAAAACATTTCACTGCATTTGCCCTTCTCTTACCCATGTCTCTGTATATATTTCCCTAATACAACACATGCACCAATTTCAAGATTTCGACTGAACCGTATTAGATATGCAGTGTGAACACGCCACATGTGTAAATCTGTCAGAAATGAGAGGAAAGTTGTTTATTTTCATGCACTATTCACATTTCATCCATTTATAAACGTCCTTTTGGACAAAAACTTAGTTTTTCATTTTGTTACCTCAAGCACGTATCTCTATGACTGTGCGCAAGTGCATTTTGACATACTTTTTACAAGTGGCTTGTGTTTGCTCATGCATGAAAATATCTCAAATGTGTGTCATGTCAGCTGATAGACAAGACCTTGAACTACAATGTCAAGAAGAACAATCTTGCTTATCTTCCAAAGTTTGATTTTGCTAGGATTTCTAGCAAGTGCCTGCTTTTTTTTGATACACACAGTATTTTTGGATTTTAAATTGAAGGCCATATTCTTCTGATTATACATCTAAAATTTCACCTCCAAATTCATTGTAGTTTTGGAAATATAGCACAAAACGTAATTTTGGTATACCAATTTTCTATTTCTTAGGTATTTACATAACAGCCTCACAGACTGTAGGAAGGCTTCAGTCAGGGATGAGCTGTTGAGGAATGTCATTAACATTGAGTCTACTAGTGGACCAAAAGTGTTGAGGCAATTTGATTGGTTTGCTGAGCTACATGTAAAAAATCTGGCCGATGTTTGGCAGCAGCAATCTCTGCTGATGGAGTGTATGTTTGCACTTTAAGCATGTCATTTTGACATGCTTTTTAAAAGTGGCTTGTGTTTCCTCATGCATGAAAATATCTCAAATGTGTTATGTCAGCTGATAGACAAAACCTTGAACTACAATGTCAAGAAGAACAATCTTGCTTATCTTCCAAAGTTTGATTTTGCAAGGATTTCTAGCAAGTGCCTGCTGTTTTGGATACACACAGTATTTTTGGATGTTAAATTAAAGGCCATATTTTTCTGATTATACATCCAAAATTTCACCTCCAAATTCGTGGTAGTTTTTGAAATATGGCATAAAACATAATTTTGGTACACCGATTTTCTATTTCTTAGGTATTTACATAACAGCCTCATCCCAAGAGTTACATACTCTTTTGTCTCTGGAGAGTAAGCAAGAACCCACCTAAAGGTAAGACATGACAAAATGCACTTCAGGGATCAAGGTCAATTAGTTAAAAGTAAATATACACATGTTGAAATAGGAACCTACACCTTTAATATATGTTGTATGTTTCCAGGGCCCCTACAGTAAGTATAGTATCAAATGCATCATGGGAAAAATTTACGTGATCATGTGGAATGTTTCGTGATCAGGCATGAACGGCCCCATTTTTAGAACAGAGACAATAAATCCAAGCCATTTTCTCACTCATCACTTAGGCATGTATGTGTTATGTAATAATTAATTCAACATTATTGTTAAAATTTTCGGAATGGAATAAATAATGCTTTTGGGTAGTCATCTGACATCATTCCTGCAAAATGTTCACCGAGGTCAAATCATTGACTTCACAGAATCGTTTTTCGTTTCGGATTGATATAGCTATTTGGCACAATCGTTTGTACTGGGCGAATTCACATTGGTATTCAATTCTCAAAGGTCAATGGTTTATGGTTTTACACAGGAATGATGTTTCATGATTACCCAAATGCAGTGTGTATTCAGATGGCTAAAATTCACATTGAATTAATTATAGCATAAAATATAAAAGTGATCACATATAATGGAAATGGCTTGGATACATTGTCACTGTTTTAGTAAATTTAAACACCACTGTATTTCATATGAATCTATGAACCTATGTCAATCGTTATACTCAATTTTGTCAACTTTTTTTTCTTGGCCAAACAATGCAAAGGTCAAATTATCAACTTTGTCCGATTTCAAAGGTCAAATTGTTCGTCTTGGTACAGCGATCAAGTGTCTATGGTGACCCCGTTGTCCAACCTTTCCCTGGGGGTCAAAGGTCAAAAGAAAAGTCACATTTTGAACTTTGTCCAGTTTCAAAGCTTAAGGTGTCAAATTGTTTGTATTGGACCAGCAATCAAAAATGTCAATGGTGGCCCCATTTTCTGACCTTTTGCTGGGTGTCAAAGGTCAAAAGAAAGGCCAAATTCTCGACTTTGTCAGATTTCAAAGGTTAATGTGTCAAATTGTTTGTCTTGGACCGGCGATCAAAGTGTCTATGGTGACCCCGTCACCCAACCTTTTCTTGGTTGTCAAAGGTCAAATTTTCATCTTTGTCCAATTTCAAAGGTTAAGGTGTCAAATTGTTTGCCTTGGACCAGCAATCAAAAGTGTCAATGGTGACCCCCCAACCTTTTCTTGGGGGTCAAAGGTCAAAAGAAAGGTCAAATTCTCGACTTTGTCCGATTTTAAAGGTTAATATGTTGAATTGTTGTCTTGGATCAGCGATCAAAAGTGTCAATGGTGACTCCCCCCCAACCTTTTCTTGGGGGTCAAAGGTCAAAAGAAAAGTCAACTCAAATCAATTTTGCAAAGAACAAGGTGCCAGATTTACAAGACATGTATTCCACACACAAAAAAGACAATCGGCAGGGTCCCTGTCACTTTAGTGACAGTCAAGTTTTAGTTATTTCTTTTATTATTTATTTACGATTGCATTCCCTTCTGTAGGTTTTGGTCCTGAAGACATATGGCTGCACTCCGAAATGCATGCTCCGTTTGCCATCGGTCATCATCACCGCAGTACACAATCCACATTGCACCATTACGTAATACGTCTTACAATGGGCAAATTGTCAAAAGGCAGTTTGGCGACAAAGAAGGCATGGTCGTTGGCTCACTAACTTGTACACAATGTGCTACCTTCATATGCCCTCCAAGTGAACAACACAAAAGATCACCTTCTTGGTCTTATGCATGGCCAGCATGTATTTGGACATGTCTGACTTCTCGAAATTATGCTGACCCCAACCAATTTATGCATTTCTTGCCAAGTTCACTCCGACAACTTTGGTCACATTCAATAGGACAATGGCTGCCAGCCATGCGAAATTTAATTCATACACCATCTTTCTTCCAAGATGTCACACCTCACTTACAAAGCATAAAAGATCACTATGACAGTGGAGTTCTTCGTGAGGTGATCAAAGCCCTTAATGACTTTTGTTATCCAACAGTACGTTGCCCAGTTGGTTGCTTCATGTTCATTGATGACCTCCTGAGAGATAGGCTTACTCTTGCCCCAGCAACCCATTACATGGCCACTATGTGCCCCTCCTTTCGTGCTTTTAAAGCAGATGCTCACTTCCTTGATGGGGCCCGTTCTGATTGGACTCGTCCTTATCAGGACCTGTTATGGCAATGTGCTCCAAGCTTATTAATTGATGATGAAAAAGGGTTAATGTTCCTCATGTGCTCATCTACTGTGCATTGCCCACCACATGTTAACAGACTTCATGTTCCCACCAACCCTGTCCTGAAAAACTTGGCACCTTCAGTGCCTGATGTACTAGCTCCAGCAGTCCTCACCAGTAATATGTGCCGACCAGGCCACACAGGTCAATACAATTCTTCATTTCCTGTATACAGGCAAACTGGCAACACTTCGGGCCTCTCTACCTTTCGCTTGTCTTGCAAAGTGCAAACATACACTCCATCAGCAGAGATTGCTGCTGCCAAAGGCTTGGTGTTACAGCATCGGCCAGATATTTTACATGTAGCTCAGCAAACCAATCAAATTGCCTCAACAATTCCAAGTTTACTTGACTACTACACATCTGCTCCTAACCATCCCACAGACCAAGATGTGGCATCCCACAAGGAAACTGGTACATATATAGATATGGAAGATGCTTTCTTCTTATCTGATGTGTACAATACATCATACACCACAATTACTCCCCTCCAGCAAACAAACAATCAAAACCCACAACGCAACAAATTGCAACCACAGCACTGTGTTCTTACTGTACACCCGGCAGATGGCATTGGTTCTAAACTACTTCACATACCTAATACACATTTCATTGGCCAACGAAACAACACTTTCGGTCCAATAATATACTCAAGCTTAATGACATTACTCAACAGTTCATCCCTGAATGAAGCCTTCCTACAGTCTGTGAGGATAGCCGAAAATATATCACCCTTGCAAAATACCTTGCTCTCTGTTCTGCAACGGTTGCGTACTTCCCATGCAAGTGGACCAGTAAATCGTCAGGACATTCAAAACCTAACTAGGATCCTGGGTACAGTGCAAGGCAACTTCCCTGAACAGCGCATCACACGCTTCATCCAGCTTGCATGCAACCAAGTTGGATCATTTCAGTTTGAAACGCTACAGGACTTACAACAAATCGTGCCCAATGCTGAATGTAACATTATCTTCCTCACAACAAATGCACTTGGTCTTGAAAACATCAATGTACCAACTGATGTGCTTGATGGTCAGTGGCACCTTATGCTTTCACTTAGTGCCAGACAAACTTTCGAGATGCATGCACGTTGCAGCATCAATACTGCATGGCAAACACTCACTGGTCAAGGAATAGCTAACCGTCTGCCTGGACAGCAACATCTCCTTATGTATGTGCGCTCACGCTATCGCATCCAACCAGCTCAGAGACTGATGCTTGAGAGATGCTGCGGTCAAGCACAAGCATATTGTGTCGTTCACAATCAGTTGCTTATTCGGCAGGCACAAGGCAATCAGCTCACATGCAGTGTACCAACATGCACTTGTGTTCTTTTCTGGTGTTGCTCCAATAACTTTGGGGATAAAGAACAGTGCACTGTTGGATTGTGCAACAAACATTTCAAGTTGGCTATTCATGACATTCCAAATGGAACATTCACTGTAGGTAATTATGGCCCTAACCCTCAAACGCCGGCTCTCCCAACTGCAAGGAAACGACGTCGCATTCAAGATGACCACAATGAGCCTTCACATGAAGAAGACCCTGACACTGACAATGACCAAGATGTGACTTTTGCTTTGGACTACCACCCCCCTCTTCATGAGCAAAATGATGAACAACCACAGGACCTGTACCCCATTGGTAACACAAATCAAATTCAAAATGTATGCCCTCTTGTGACCTCTTCTGATATTACTCCCCTTTTCATTGCTGAAAATAGCTCCACTACATCTGGACACTTTTATCTTAACCACCATCTGCGAGTCATGGCTAGAACATCTTTCTCACAAAAACCCCCTGTCGCAACTCTCCAACTTCTCCAGAACATTTGCAGTAAAAGTCCTAATTGGAGTGTGCCACTCATATATCCGGAGGGTATGCTCTTCCCACGCATTTTCTGGGCTACTGAAGACCATTCAGTTGTTGGTGCCATTCCATCAATCTTATACACCAATCTCATACAGAAATTTCACCAGAAAACCTTGGCACCCCTGAAGGATCATCTCATGACAAGAATACTGGATAACAGTCTTCTAACATCACACGACATGCCATACCTTCAATTTGCATTTGACATCATACTCAACAGTGACCTCAATAGAAATTCGGCAAAAGTTGCTTGCCATAGAGGCTTAGAAGCTGTTGTAAGAGATGGGCAGAAAATACAACCAGAAACAGATGGTGGCCTCCTCCAGTTTGATGAAATCGACTCTCGCAAACAAGTAAACCAGCTAGTTGCCACACTGCGAACAGAGGGACCTTGGACGTATTTCCTCACCCTCACCTGCAATGACAGTGCCACTCCAGGTGTGGCCCCACTTAGAGCCGCCATACAGCAACATTCTGACCAACACTGCCCAGGCAAACTTCACGACTTGCTACAAAATTACTCTGTCATGCTTACACGAGCATGGGAACGCACAGTTCATTTCATGTGGCAGTACATCACAACTAGCCATGAACAACCTTTAGGGCCTGTTAAAAGTTCTTGGATGAGATTTGAATTTCAGAGTTCTGGGGCTCTGGGCAATCGCCCTCATGTACACGCAGGCATCACAATAGAAGATGAACCCCTACCTACAACACTAGCACGTGTTCGTTGTTCAAACATGTCCATGTGGGCACCAGATACAGGTAGTGACTTCTACACTTTGAAGGCACATGGTCTCATCCAGTCTTCCACAGATTTTGAACACTTACAACACTTGGCATACACACTGCAGCAACATTCATGCACAAATGCAGGTGGGAGATGCATGAAACGCAAGGCTAAAGATGATACGTTTGTTTGTCGAGTTCCCAAACACCCTCCAAGTTTCTCCTACAGGTTTGAGGACCATGGCATCCTATATTCTGAGGACACGTACAACAACCTGGCCTACCTTGATCTGGCGACATTATGCCCATGTGGCCAACATTGGGAAACTGGACCACAGTTTAAAGCTGGCATATGGCACTATCCAGCCCAAATTGGTGAACACTTTGTTCCGACTGTGCCTCGCCTCTTTGTAGCAATGAAGTCCAGCACAAACGTACAGGTATGTGATAGGAAATTCCAAGTTTCATACTTGGCCAAGTATGCTGCAGGCATAGAAGAGAGACGCCCTGTGCAGCTTTCCACAACCACAAGCCCAGGTCAGGTATTGGTACAAGCACACAACCTCATCAATACAAAAATATCAGGCCAGCGCATGCACCCTCTCAATGACAGACCTGCAGCCCTTGCCAGAGAACTGGCACTTACTGAGATGATATGGTATGCACTTCACTTCCCATATGTCATCTCGAGCACCACATACGTCCATGCATCCACTAAATCCCCTGAGTATCGCTCTGCCATCTTCAAGCACAGACGACCTAATCTTCAAGATCACCAACGAGAACAAGATGGTGGTGGTGGACTGCCACAGACAGCTGCTGACCGTTTGGCCCTACCACCGTGGCGGCAATTCACACCATCTCAGGTTACTGCCATCTGTAGTCACGACCAAGGCCATTACTACCTAGACAACACCACCGCATTTTCAATTAGACCACCAGAGCTCCTTCTCTTTTCCACTTTGGAAACCTACTTACGCTGGTTCACATGGAAAAAGGACCCTAAAGCACATCTCAATCCAATTCTAAACGCTTCTCATCTTATTGACGGTGTTGGCCGTTGTGTTCGCATTCGTGCTGCTCATGTCTCGCATGCTGCATCCTACATCCATGCCCTCACAACCAGCCCTGATCCAAATATCGCTGTCATTGCTATGGATCTATATGCGCACATATTTGGCCCTGTGCAACAACAACAACAACATGAGGTTCCTGCAACTCAACACTACCAGCGATTCGTTGATACAGCAGACATGAGACGCAATGTAGTTGTCTTCAAGGCACCATTCCCATCAAATCTACCCGAGTTCTTTGTCCACATCATCTTGACCATGGGACACTTCAGTACTGAACAAGACATATATGATCAACCAAACATGACTGCAGCCTTAAGGGAAGCGAAACTGATTAGTGATAATGGGCCTGATGAAACTGATGTCAAGAACATCGCCCGTGCATATGTCACAGACCAACTGCTTTGGTATCCCTTTGGTTCACAAACATTCAGCAAGCACCTCAGTGATGCCCTTCATACATTGCGCACTATAGTGCTTGACCCGCAAGTAAACATTGCGCTCCCATCAACTACAGAACAAGACATTGCAGATTCTGTTAGACGTGACCTTATCCAGCATGAATGTTTCCTACGAGATACTGCTATAGATGCCTTGGGAGGAGAACCTATTCCCAATTTCCCAGAAATTGAACACTTCAAAGAAGGTGCAGTTGAGTTCCTACCTCAAATTACACCAGTCACAAATCAAAGTGCAGCATCATTAGAAGAACAGAACAGGGCACTCAATACATGCATTACAGCAATAAACACATTACACAATAACCAACCCAGTAGCCGCAATTGCTTCGTACTTGTCGGGCCCCCTGGAGCAGGAAAAACACACATTTTGCTCCTTGCAAATACCTATGCCCTCTCCAAGAATATGCCATCACTCTTGGCAGCCATAACCTCCGAACGAGCAAGACGTCTTGGAGGCACCCATATCCATATGCTCTTTCACATTCCGGTCTTAAATGCCAATGTCCAAACAGTACAAAACATTGTGTCCAAAGCTCTCTTGAGTCTCTCAAAGAAACCTGTACAACTGGCTATGCTGCAGCGACTAAAAGTGCTATTCATAGAAGAAATAGGCCTACTTTCAGCTCACCTCTTTGCTGCTCTTGACAACATCCTCAGATATGTTAGAGACTCCGACCAGCCAATGGGAGGCATTTTGGTCATCGCCACTGGAGATCCATACCAGTTGTCTCCAGTTGATGGCACACCCTTTTGGACCAGTCACCATCTTATGACCTCTTTCCACATTATAACCATGAGCCACTATGTCAGAGCATGCCAAGATGCAGACCTTCAGCAACTTATACAGATACTGCGCAATGTCAACATCACCAATGAGGACATTGAGAACTTCATCCACATCATTGAAAATCGATGCCTTCCTCATGCTGTACCATCATGGGATGATGTCCCACAACATGCCTTGAAAATCGTGGGTACTAAGGCTGCCTGCCAAGAAATAATTGGCACATACATTGCGCAAAAACAATCTGACCCAACTGTACAGTGCAGAACATTCCTTGCTACTGATGAGGTTGAGACTACTCAAGGGGTATGGGGCCATGCCAATGCCAATGTTCAATTCCAGCTTGACAAAGCCTGTCTTGAGCCTAAGAAATTGGTAATATTTAAGGGACAGTTACTTCGACTGACATACAACAATACTGTTGCAACAAATGAACTACCTCGCTTCTCTCAAGGTCAACTCTGTATTGTCATGGACTTGCCAAATGAAATTGAACAGTTGCGTTTAATGCTTGTCCCACCGGGAGTAAGGCAAATTCCAGAACATGTGCAAAATAACCATCCCTGGCCGTTATTCTCCCTTTCACCAGCTCAGGCACCCTTGGTCATTGTTGGGAAGGGTCATACTAAAGCACGCCGCATCCAATTCCGTGTAACGTACTATGTTTGTAGCACAGTGCACAAGGCACTTGGGGAGACATGTCCACAAATTGCTACTCAGATTTCAAGTCAACAACGCAAGTACCGACTTTGGGAAAGAGACCAGTTATTGGTCCTCATCAGTCGAGTCAAAAACTTGGACAGCATAATATTTGTGACACATGATCGCAATGACACCATCATGGGCATAAGAAAACTGCTCCAGAATACTCCACAATGGTTACACCACATCAAAAACATTCTATCTGCACTGGACAATGCAACCCCATCAGCCAAAATTCAACATACCCATGACCCCTATCCCCCTACAATTCGAATGCAACAGTTACCTGACAGCAGCATTGGCTTTGTGTACATGTTGGTGAGCAACACCCATCGCAACTTTGCATATGTTGGTGAAACAGCATGTATCCAACGCAGAATCCAACAACACAACACTGGTCATGGTTCAAATTTTACAAACAACCCCCAACTTCGCCCTTGGATGTGCTTTGTGCTAGTGTACCGATTTCCACAAAATGGTGACCATCAGGCAAACATCAATGCCAGGAAGAGCTTTGAACATCAATGGCACACGATCAACGCTCAAGATCCCCTTCCAAACACTCGCACCATCTACACGAATGGCTTAATTATCTTCAACCGCATGCGTCAACGCTACCCAAATCTAATTTGGGAAGACTTTGGACACTTTCACCCATGAACATCTCCAGCCAATGTGAGTACAGACACTATCCCAACATACACTTCCAATATCAAAATCAGTAGGTGAGAGGATGCATTCCCAGTATGGGTAATGCATCCTCTCACCACCAGAATCTTTCATCAACAACAGTCCTCCTCCAAGCACTGCAACATAACACAAAATTATCTGCAACATCAAGATATGAATCAGTACATTGAAATCCCTTCAGCAGGCCTTCAGCAAACACTGCATGTAGCCAAAGTAATTCTATTTGTTGATTTTCCTAACACCTTCATATTTTAATTATTGTCCAACACTAGCATTCGAGTGGGAGTGTACTTCCTCCTCGACCATAACATGTAGCCTACTCCTCCACGAATGCTCCACGTTTGGACCCTCAT
>JAAAJZ020492640.1:0-11762 GCA_010015985.2 Actinopyga echinites
CAGACAGACAGACAGACAGACAGACAGACAGACAGACAGACAGACAGACAGACAGACAGATAGATAGATAAGAGTGACGCCGCGTGATCACAATAGCTCACACCAGCATGCTGGTATGAGCTAAAAATCTCTACAATGAAAGGTTCCAATATATCGAAGACCGAAACCCATTCTGTGAAAGACATCAGGCCCCGATGTGGCAGTAAGACCTCAGAAATAAGTAAAACACCGGAAAATTTCATCGCCAAAAGTGGCAAATTTGGCGTTTTGCTACCGTTGTTGGCCAGACAAAAATGAAAGCGCACGTCAAACAGCATTTTGGCGTTTTCCAGTGCTTTTTTCAGCGAGTACACATTTTTCATTAAAATGGATGCATTTTCGTAGAATTTCCTGAAAAATTGTATGAAATACACTCATTCAATCACACCAACAGTACAATTGAGCAAGTAAGCTGTGTTGATTACCATAAAATTTACGTTTTTTCGTAAAACACGCCTCCATTTTTGAAGCAGCATTTTGCAGGGCCACTATTGACGAAAACGCATTTGGCGTTTTTTTTATCCGCTTTGGACGCCGAATTTTGCCGGCACTGTCCCAGAAACTCTGGCAACCCTGCTGCTATTTTAATACCAGACCGTCCTTAGCTGTTCTACAATCTGGAAAGGATCCTACACAGAGATTTCTATATACTTTAGAACTCCCTGGTCGAACGCAATTTCTTGAACTTGTAACGAGGCTGCTATCTCATTTGGTGAAACTTCTAGAAAATCGTTGAATGTAGAACTCTCATCCTTTACTGTTTGTGAGAGAAAAAAGTTGATAACTGTTTTGGGTTTTGATGCTTATAGCCCAAGGAGTAAAACTGCATTTGCGTTAAAAGCTTTAAAATCGATAGGGATCGGATAGCTCTCAGCTCGCAAGGGTGATAAGCAACAAGCCAACAAAAGATGGAATACGTTTTATACGACCTACTACAGTATATGACTGGGCCGATCGATCAAACCTTGTTTATCACTGATGCCCCCAGACCACCTCGACCGAGTTTTGTTTTGTTTTCACTCAGAGCATCTCTGGTACTGAAGAAAGAGAAGGTTTCAAAGTTCGCCTTCAGTGAGGGTCGATGCGCTAATCCCTAACCTAATCCTCAACCCTAACAAAGAATACAATCGATACAAAACAGTAGCATCAGCCAATCAGAAAATATCTTACGAGACAGTGCGCATCAACTGTTCAGTGATGCCGTGTACTGTAGCCTAGGCAGGGACTGCTGGCCTAAGCAGGGGACACTGCTTTAGCAACCTTGGCTTTATCAAGTTTGTTCCCTCCCTGTGGCAAGGAACCACTTTCCCTTAAAAGTGAGCCAATAGCCACGCCCACGCAAACTTGATATCATTGCAACAAACATTATTAACCTAATTTACTAGAAAGGATTTTGTAACGGCAAGCAGATGCCACACCAAGAGTAAAGTTTATTTAACCAAGCTGCCAATAGGAACAAACTCATTTTGTTCACGTGCTCTGTCAACTGGTCAAAGGTTCCCACAGAGGTAACCAACTGACCTGAGTTTGGACCAATGAACTGGAGAGCGCCGACAGCGCTAGAATACTGACTGTGCGTAAAAGATTCACAGATGAAAACTACCCCCTCCACAAAAAGAAAAGATCCTGATCGCAGTATTGATGTAAGCAAAACGATAAAAAAAAATAATGCCTAGAATCTGGCAGTTCACCCCTCTTCTCTCATGGTTCATGACGAAGACAAATGTGGCTCTTCAAAATAGCCCCTCCCACAACTCGCTAAATTTCCCCGACAGTGACGCGTATGAGCAATAGTATCACCGAAGAACCAACTCTTTTGTCTTCAACCTGAAAAGCGACAGTATTCTCGTGCTACGAAAGGTCATGGTCTTGTCCCAGTTCTTGAATAATACTAGTTTGTACAGGAAACTTCATTTTCCGCGTCTAGGAAGCAATATCTATACGTCACACGTTTCTATAAAACGCTCGAAAAGACATTCGTGAAGTTTGCTGTCGTCTCACTTAACGACTGCACATGACAACGCATCTTAAACACACACGCACAGAAATTACAATGGCTTTACAGAAAACTTCCCCTGCGGTTACGTCCCAACGTTTAACACTTCCATTGATATTTATCAATAACATAGTCGGATTTGATTTCTATATATACATTGCATATGTATATAAGCAATAGTACAGGCAAACAGAAATATTGTTCTTCTTGTAAAATTTCGCCTAGAGTCGATGAAATTTCTTTAGTGACTTTGTGAAGATTTTTAGGAACATAGAATGCTGCCAAAAAGTTACGACAGTTTTTTTTTTTTAAACAGAAATCAGTTAATATACGGTACGTATATCTATAGTACAGTCTCTGTCAGTAAGTAAAGTGTAATACTTCAGATCGAGCATGAAGCATCGTCCACGTTGAATTAATGTAAGATTAAGTTTTCAATGTACCGGTCATTTGGAATGGCATGACAGCAAAACCTTCGGTAGCCTGCGTAGCAACTCTCCGTGGCTACGTTGATTTTTCCGCAACGCGGGTGAGTTGAACGAAAAAGACCGCTTCGTCCGCTCCGCGGGCTAAGCCTTCCGGAGAGGGAGGGGGGAGGGATAAAATCTTTTGGATTTTATCATCACCAACAAAACCGTTGCCTTAAAAGTGTCCGTCAACAGTTCATTTTTAAAAGAATGACCATATCCGATGAATTAGCAGGAAATATGAGGTTGATATTTTATTGTCTCAAAATGGAGTGTTACTCAGAATCACAGTTCCCTGATGATTCTCTTTTTCTATTCACAGACTTACAAGATGGCCCGATTGTTGTCAACTCGATAGAACTCTTTAAAGTTAGCTCCAAAGTGGGTCGGAGCGCACTGTCCCGAAAGAATTGTTATGACGCTGCCAAAGTGAGCAAGTAGGGTAGTATAGACGTTGGGGCGAATATTGCTAAAGGTTTGTCAAATTTCATCTCGCAGCTCTCCTGTGAATTCAAGTTATTTGGGCTAATGCGAGTGTACTATATCGAATCCGACAGGAGGCAGCCACGACAGTACTAATAAATAAACCAGTATCCTAATTCGCAAAAGTTTGATCACATGAGACAAAACGGAATGCACTTTGGCCTATTCTTGTCGTAGAAGAAATAGAAAGTAACTTTTGCACTCTTTCGGAAGTTCATCAGCCTTAGGTATTTTCAGCGCAGAGTAGCATCACGTTTCGGCTTATTACAGAAGAGCTAAGAACCAAATTGATGCAAAACAGTCTACGTCATACAATTCCGTGAAATGAATTTTAAGCTACCCTGGTACCAGAAATGCCATGGCACATTGAACCTAACCTCAGGGCCTGCTCTGTATAAGCCTGCGGAACTGAAAACTTATTTCTAAACCTGTCAAATGTAAATACATAATGAGTGAGACTTATCTTCAGCTTTATAGGTACCCGTTATGTATACTTTGGTAAGCAATTTCCATGAAGCAGCAAAATTACTCTCTAGAGTATTTTGCACATGAAGTTACTATTTTAAAAAAAATTGACTAGCTAAATGCAGAAGGAAGAGGCAATCGGTAGGTATAGGGAAAGTCAGGCTACACTCTGGGTTCAAAAGTCTCATTCTATCAGTGCATACTCTGAGGGCATCAAAGGGGCCTACAAGAAAATGATTGATGCATTTATTTCGCTTGATAGCTGCACCTTAATTTGCTCTCCTAACCAAATAAAGTGCTCTTTGCTTCGTACCCCCTCCCAACCCCTCACTGGCATCTGGTTTCCCCCTTCTTTTCATCTATACTTATCTCATAGTAGCGATTACACCCTCTTTTCCGCCAAACCACTACCACGATGTGGCATCTTGAACTGAGTAAAACTGTACAACTATAAACGTACAGGACAGAGGATGGAGGATGCAACCCACTGTTTGGGCAGAAAATTTGCCCTTTCAGGCAAACTTGGCTCTTTTTCGGACAAAACTGTTTCACCCCCTCCCCCACCCTGTGAGAGCAGTACAGGTCGGTTTTGACTACGGACACGCACTAGAAAGGAAAACTTTTTCGGGAAAAGGAAGGGTAAAAATACCCACACTTTTCTTCGCGGCATTCACTCCTATATATGCAAGCAGCAGACCACGAAACTTTTCCATATTTATCTCACAGGACCCTTCGTGGACACAGTAAGCGCGTTCCGGTGCATCTCAATTTCATTTTGACGTGCGAGTATAGGGATACTGTGACCAGTGATTGCGTCCAGGCATGGTGGCCAGACGGTCACTATTAGGACCCTAAAATGTCAATTAATTTAGTGATTCCATTTCATATTTTAAAGAAAAATATTCCAGTTTACCACCTATTCCGGTGGGATCCAGATATATTTCTGCAGTGACTTTTTTTAAACCCAAAGTAATTGAGCATATTAGTGATTGGACAAACATCGGAGCTCATGTAACTGTTAACGTCAACGTCTACGAAAAGAAAACTTAACAAATGATATTAGGGACATCACGTCATCAGTTTTCACCCAAGGCTTCAGATGCTTTGTTTCGTTGAAACGAAACATAAAACTTGGTAGGAAGAAATCAAATAAATGTCATTTATGTAAAGAATGCCTGAAGTATATCCGCAATGCAATCACGTAGGAGTTAATAAAGGCCTAACTTTATTTACCTTAAAACAGCCCCTTGAGGCATGGGAAATTCATGTTGTTATAATTACTAAATATGTTCGCCAAAGTTCGCACAGTTCAAGGCTATGATAAACGGAATTAAGTTATGTGATTCGTTGACTCGGTACATTTAGAATGACTTAGCAGGGGATGGTAACGTGCTTAAAGTGTACCTAAAGTCAAAAATTTCAAAAATTTGTATAATAAAGGTTGGGAAATGAATCTCACTGATCCAGCTACCATCTTTATGGCTTCCTCGGTTATTTGGATATAAAATGTTTGAATTTATTCGCATTATCTGAAATATTCAATTCAATTGTCCAATAGTTTGCAATGACATTGCACAGCACTGCTAACATTGCCTACTTTGTTCCCTGTTGAAATAAAAATGCTCCCATAAACTTGGAAAAATTACATTTTTCTTGCAGAGCATGTTGTAAGAAGAGGGCTTGCAAAGTCAAGTTGCTCCAAAGCAATCACACCTCGACCACAATCTGTAACAAGGTGGAGAGGCTTTAGGTTAAACAAAGACGGTATTATGAGTAATACAAGAATGACATCACAGTTATAATGGATTCTACCATTTTAAATTGAGTAAATAAAAATCAGCATTTTTATCTTAGCACAGGAGCGCCCTGTGAAGATGGGATTTGGACCAATGACATTCATTTTTGAACTTCTGCAAGAAATATATTTACATTTTTTTACTTTAGGTACACTTTAACTTGCGAGAAGTTGTGACGGGGTAAGAGTTCAACCCGAATCGAGTGAGGGCTGTATTCGCAGTTGGTGATTTATACGTCTGTAAATTAAATTAAGATTGATAATCTCTTTTACACAATTCAGAATTTATCAAGCCAGATGGTTAATCGTCCTGTGCTGGAAAATGTCGCTGGTTTTGTTGTTTACATATGAAGTGAAGGTCGGGCTGTTTCAGCCTTTCCATACAATGACAAAAGCAAAGAAGTCTTTCACTATCTGTAAAAGTCATACAAGTTACGTTAACTTGTTAATTTGAATCTAAGGCTAAAAAAGAGACAAGTACGAAGATAAATGAAAAAATAAATCGTAGACGGTCCATCGTTCTGAACGAGGTCAGCATCCTTTGTAATTTAGAAATTATTTATGGAGTAGTTTTGTTTTGGGGGCTGTCGGGAATCTGTTTTCGTTCCGTTCTTTCACCTATTAACGGCATACTTAATTACCTCTTCATCAGTAACCAGGAATTCTGACTTTTCTTTTAAATCGTTATGATCGTTTCTTTCACTGCTTTAATCGACCTGTCCAACCTAAGATTTTATATTGTACATTAATGACGGCTGTAAACATGATAAATTTCTTCTGTACCCCCTTTTTGGGGGGTGACTTTGGGGGTTTCATACTCGCAATATTTCCTGCTACTACTACATCCGGACAATATCTCTAATAGGGTGGACAGGCGTCCTTCCAGAGTTCGAAATCTAGCAACAAAATATATCAATTGCCCAGTGTGCCATTCTGGTACCCCACGGAGCGGAAGAAGTATTGTTTGTTCAGCTCGTCGATACAAAAAATTACAAGGACGGTAGCTTCAGAGAAACTCCACGACAGGCTACCATGATTCTAGTTGCACCTCCTCCCCGTCTCCTAGCCCCTTTACTTGTAAAAAAAAATGCAAAGCCATTACGCTGAATCCAAAAAGTTTTAAAATTTGTCTTATTCATAACTAAACTCGTTAAAATGTACCTAAAGAAAAATTATATATATATATATATATATATATATACTGATGCTGGGTGAGACCATTGTCTCCGCCCTTTAAAAGCTTCCAAAACTTCCAAACTCCTTGTCATTTCTTGACCAAGCACTGAAGAAGAGCTAGTATTGCTCGAAAGCTTTGCAAAAACCTTTTGGCTGTTTTATTTCACCGTATTTCTAGCCTACCGCTATTTTGTATCTCTTACGAGATCCAGCTATTCAATTTTGTAGCACTGTTGTTTTACAGTATTTCCCTTTACCGTATATAATGCTATTTTGTACTACCAACTTGAAGGTGGAAAATATCACAATGCATGGTGGGACACCAAATATACTGGCTTCCGTATTTATGGAATCACCCACTTGGATACGACACAGCGGTTGTGCAATTATCAATTCTACTTAAGCAATTAAGCGGGATCCGAAATGTCAAAAATTTGTCAATTAAGAAGCAGCTGTTTACTGGATTACCAATCAAAGCGAATGGGGCTTGCAGCTATGTACACATCCCCAAGGTGTGTCCTTTAAGCTCTACCTTACATTTCAGGTATCTTCTATTAAAGGTCACATTCCACCTCCCTAGGAAAAGCGGACCTCGTGGTTCTTGGTCCCTCTAAGAAAATGGCTCCGCAAATAATGGTTTGACTAAACGTTGATTTCAGCTCTAAGTACTAGCCCGGGAGTACATGTACTTCCATGATAGCAGGAGCTCTCACAACTGAAGACCTCCTGGAGAAATAAATTCCATCCAAGCAATGTGCGACACAGAGATTTGGCTTTGCTTTCTTAACGAAAATAAATTGTTTGTACGAGAGATGACATAATGGGTCTGTCCTTCCCGTAGAAGAGCTGAACACATTTTAGACACGTGACTGTATTTTGGTTTTTAATTTCAATGACGTGGAGATGCGCCGCAGGCAAATGACTCTTGGGCGCATCTTTATAAAGTCTGTAAATACGGCAAACATTCTATTTTGATGCCGTCACAATAGCAGCCTATGCAGTGTACGCACAATTGTACCACAATAGAAAATTGCGTACGAAAAGTTAAGTAATTTTGAGTACAATGATGGAACAGCAATGAAAACTGGTAAAATCTAAAACAAGTAGGCTTGATTACCCTTCCATTGTTCACATAATGTATTTTAGATCAAACTTGCATACGTAAGAAGCCCTATCTTCGTCAGGAAATTTTATCGCGGAATTGCTTTGCCGTGCAATCATCGTGACATCTATAGAGGTTTCAGAGAAATCCTAAGCTTTAGCTAAAGCTTAGGATTTCTTTGACAGGATTTTCACTGACGTCACTGCGTTGCGCGTCTCTCTATTTTGACGTCCAGGCGTTCATTGTACAAAATTTGAAACTAAGGTCCTGTCGCGCCCTCGTATTAATAACACACCTTCTGCGCATGAGCAGTTACGTCCAGTATGCCAGATTGAAACGTGATGACGTCACGTGAAAAGCCTCTATACCTGCATCTAGGGAATAACACCTCCCTGCTACATCATGGTACCTAATCTACCGTTTACTCATATTCACAATTCTAGCCACTTCGCCGCTTTCCAGTTCATTGTTTTTCATTAGCAACTGTACATATGTTCATGTTCCTACGTTTCCGAGGCGTTGTGGTAGCATTTTACGTTTCGTGCGGTAAAGCTTCCTACAGGAAAATACAACAACAGTTCTTTGATAAGAGGTGGATATATGTTAATTTTGTTGAGTAAGATATGCTTTAAAACTTATCTGAAAGTATAGTGAAATACGTAAAATAGTCTCTAGCCTTGAAGTCATCAAAACCTCTACCCAGATATTGTCTTCACTCCTGTTTTGTTTTTTAATGAAATTTTAGATGTTTCTTTGCAACAAATTGATGTTCAAGATAAAAATAAACATGTCTACTGCAATTTAAGTTCAAAACTGGATCAAACATATGACATCCCGATACTGACATAAAGCCCTAGAAATTATCAGATTTCATATTCAAATCTCCTTCCATTTAAAGAAACCAAGGGCGTAGGAAGTTGGGTGGGGGGGGGAGGACGGAGGTGGGGGCTTGGGATCTAGCCCCCAGTAAAACAATTGGAGACTGAAGTATGCTTCCATCTTCCCACTCTTCAAGGACGGAAGCCCCTTATTTGTTTCCTTCATAAAAATATAAAGCATTTTTAGTAATTTCCTCGAAATTTTCACAATATACGGCACCAAATGGCAACTAAGAACCCTAAAATATTCAAAAGTTTCCCAAAGGGAGGTGGACACCTCCTTCTCTTAGACCCTCACCCAAGAGGGTGGTGCGAAACAATGTTCAGCCCCCCCCCCAGCCGAAAACAGCTTCCTGCCGCTGTGACACAAAACCACTCCTGAATATAATAGTTTTCATGAGTTGAAACCTTGGGTCTAAAGGAAAGTAGTTTTCATTACCGAGGTGGAAAAGACGTCACTTCCGCCCACGTTACAATGCTTTGGAGTAAAAACAACGTTTAGTGGGTATGGCCCACCTGGTGCAATTCAGTGGCTATTTTTACTCCAGCGGTGCAGTACGTATGTTATGGGTCGGTGACCTGAGGTCACGGTTTCCGACTCCGAAAATATGTATTTCAACAAGGTCCACAGCAAAGGAACAGCACCGTTTTTGAGTTATCAGGGAGCTCCATGCGTAGCCCGTCCTAATATAACCTTCCTTATAAAACCAGGAATCTGATCTTATGGGTTGTATATCAGGACGGTTTGTTGGAACTTGCTATGCATGCTACAGATTTTCCATCTGGTTATTGACAGTATTACAACACATCAAGGGCGGCGCCAGAGGGGAGATGCCCCTGTCGGGGGATGCCCCTGTCGGGGAAGGCTGGCCCCCCACCGTCGGGGAAGGACGACAGTTTCGTCGGGGAAGCCTAAAAAATTTTCAATTTTGAAATTTACTTCGAAGAAACACCACAAGTTTGAAATCTTGTCAATTATAGTTCGCAAATGGTTCAAACTTGCTTGAGCATTGATCCAAAATTTCCAATAGCTGCAAATATGTCTACTCTCACGCATTTCTCGTGATATGGTACCTTTGTCGTCGCTGCAAGTTGCTGGCTCACCCGTCAGGGAGATCGCCCCCATTTCCGTCGGGCAAATCCTGGCGCCACCCATGCAATACACCTCAAACACAGTTTGAGCTACTAGGTCAGTAGGCCTACACAGGTGTCACCATTCATATAGGGCCCTCTTTAAGGACTTGGCGTGCTGAATTGTGGAATTCATGAAGCTAAAATCATTGTTTTACCTTTATTTTGCACTTTTTATGTTCTGAAACACGATGAAAGATGCTTGCAAATGAACTTAAGGGAATAACAGATAATTTGAAAAGTTAGCAAATATCTGGAAACTAAGTACGGCTACGGAATACTCCTTTCATTTCAAGGAAAAGGAAATATACTATATATAAGAGGAAAAGTAATATTATATAGTTTTACTGCAATCTTAAACACGTGAAACCATGAAAATGTTTTCCGGTCGTTCACCTAAGAGTATTTCATCCATCATGTACTATTACAGCGAATATCGAAGTTATTCAATGAATGATGTTTGCCACTTAGAATTGTGGAAAGCGAGTGATTAGATCTGATAACCCCCACTTACAAGTCTGCATATCCACTCAGTAATTGGGACGGAAACAGGGACCTGGTAAAAAGTCGGCGTACGTAACCTACGCTAGGATAATATGTAACAACTTGAACTACCTGAAGAGAAAAATGCCCTCGGTACTTGCAAAAGTCTGCTCGATTGGTTTCCCCTCACATTAATGATTACCTGGCGAGTAAGCACGTAGGGAATATAAGATTCACCTTCCGTGCGCGGGCCCTTGATAACAAATACCTCAGTCCTTCGTATGTATTACATTTTAGTCGAAAGGTTCTCGGCCTCAACAACTTTAGGACAGCTCTGTATCAGTGGAAATAGACCGTGAGATAAGCAGTGACAGAAGCGCTGAAGTAAGTCAGTAGAGTAGCTTATTTATACTAAAAGCACAGACAGGGAGAAAAACTAGGTATTCTCCTATTGGAATGACAAATAACGTTCATCTAAACTGAGTTCTTTTTGTAAAATGGAATTTATGGAAAGGAAATATACCATATTAGAAATAAAGAAATAAACACTGTGAAAGAGTGTTAATACAAAAGAAAAATAAAGCAATCTTTATGTTATAAATGTGCAGGGTCGTCTAAACAACATGTGGGGTCCCCTGGAAAAAGACGAGTTGGGGCCCAAATCCCCAGCGGCAATACATTGTGAAGCTTTGTTTTCAATCACCACAGAATAATTAACGTCCGAGAATTTTGAGTCTCTAGTGGTCGAATTGATGTACACCAAATAACCTGACCATTTCAGTATGACATTTCAGCATGTTCTGCACATGGAGTTATCAGACCCAATTTTACATTAATTCAATCAATTTTACATTAACTCCCTTTCTGTTATCATAATAATATATCCATCTTTCTGGATGAAATTTGAAGCCCTTAAACGCAAGGAGCTCGAGACAACTGCCCAATGTACCCTCGCGTTAAGACGGAACTCTGCGTATGTAGAGCAACTAATTACAAGCAAATTAGGCAGAAAATACTACCGTGACTTTAAAAGGTTTTTTATGGTACACCTATTGTTTGTAACAACGGGCAGTGCCACCATTTGTAAAATGATAAAAAAAAATAAGGAGGGATGATATGTTCAGTTTTGTAACAATTACCATGATCTGACTAGGCCCTCAATCCTTGCAAAACGTGTTTTGTATAACAGTAAATAATTTAAACAGGACGTAAGATCTGTTTAAAAAGTCAGGGCCATCGGCATTGTAGAGGCACACTATGGAACGCAAGAGATAAATTAAAAACGTCAGTGGTGGGGGGTTAGAGTGACAAGTATGAGAAGGCTTTGTTACGTAGAAAATGATATTAATGCTTTTATCGAAGCCCCGACCAGAAGTATAGTAAGGGAAAGGAAAGGCTTTGAAAAGATTATCAAATGACATTTTCCTGATTCGATAGAGGTAGTAAGTTGAATAGGTACGAAATATCTTTTTACACAAATTTTGTGGGACATCTTTTCAGGGGACAGAGAATGCAGTCCGTCATCCCGGTTTAATTCGCTTGTGTGATCCTTTCAGGTAACGCCAATGTGCCTTAATATACACAAGACCCCACTTCGGATGTTATTCACTTGAACATCTGATAAAAGTTGTTTTGGGCTTGAAATACAGGTTTTAATTAATTATTACAGAAATGTATTGATTATCAACATGGACACAGGAGAGGAGTGTAAGTGTGGAGTAATTCTTTCACATTACAAAAGTGTCGA
>JAAAJZ020493746.1:0-11760 GCA_010015985.2 Actinopyga echinites
TAATGCAGGTCGTTGTGAATGGTGTTTAGAAAACTGACCAATGGTATCGTCAATAAAGTACATCAACCTGCCACTAGGTACAACATTTGCTGGTATGATTTCGGGCAACAGGAACCAACGTGATCAACAAGCTGTATTGTGCGTCATATTGTTTCTCTTTGTTAATGCTGAAGACCAGTTGCAATACATTATTGTACCACACGTGTTATTTAAAGTATATCTGGCCATTTTTCATACACAACGCACTATTCGTCGTTATTTCGCAAATTAGGACGGATCACCTGTATGCCAGGGTAAAACTCCCTAAGTTAGTGATAGTTTTATCACACTGCTTGTGCCTTGCATTGTATGTCTGGACACTTGAATGATGTTAGAAACCTATGGTTAGGTACGGATATGAAGAAAACTGAAAGTGATGGACGCCATCTTGATTTAGGGTATTGATGAGTTTAACACTTCCTTAATTATAGTTAAATCACACTCCCTGTGCCCAGGAACAGATGTCTAGACTCTTGAATCGTATCAAAAATTTGTATGGTTACACAGATAAGATGGAAATTTAACTGGCGGCCATTTTGAATGGATGCGATCTTGGTCTTTAGAGGAAGCTCAAGTGGGATTTGGGGGTACTTTTAGTATGTTACTGCACCTCGTGTTCCTGGACCCATCCTGAAATGTTCAATTTGTTACAATACTCTTTTATTAAACGTACCATCATTGAACGTTCCACATTCCTATAACACGGTGTTCAGTTATTATTAAGGGTGAAAATAAATACTTAGTCTACACTGAGCATATTTTGTAACTTCAAATTAGGAGAAAAGATGTGTCGACCAGAACTTGTTTATCAAACTGTAAATTAGTCGGAGACTATGTGTCAGTGGTATACATACATACAGGACAGGACAGCAACAAGCTTCAAATCTGTTTAGTTACTGTACAAGTGTAATCTTTTTTCTTCCTCTTTACTATTATCTATGAAACAAGAAGTTCACAGAACCTTATGGTCGGAGAAACAGTGCAGTCTATTTTATATTCATGCTTTAATCACATTTCTTGTAATGTAAGTTGTTGCTCATAGACTTCATAATAGTTGTAAGGTGTAAACTTCCCTACGACAGAAGCTATTTTATCATTTAATAACAATGTGGCCTCACTGGACGCAAGAAGGTAACCATGATCCATACGTATGCTAAATTTATGATACTTGATATTTTAAGTTCTGTCAAATCCAGTTTGGTACAATCTACAGATCTAATATCTATTTATTTATCTATTTGTTTGTTTGTTTGTTTGTTTGTTTGTTTGTTTATTTCCATATATCGATGAGATTGTGCACTCAGTGCGTTCAAAACTGCAGGTTTGTATGAAATAGCTGATTTGTACGTCATAAAGTTACACCAATATCACACCCAAGTACTAAAAAAACGGCCAGGTGGCTGCATGCTCTGTCTCCATCATAGGAAATACCTTCTTTTCGTTAATTTGCATTATTTTTGCCCGACATGGAAAGCTACTGATGTATTCTACTATTTAAGCGCAGTGTCAAGTGCTAATTTAGTCGGAAAACTCAGAACAACCTAAACTTTTGAAGTGAAATGATCCTTAAAATAAGAAGCACAAGACGTATTTTTCCAAGTCATCAATATCTTCAAATGACGGGGTTAGGGGACAAGGGCGTCGGCAGGATTTTGGCTAGGGGGTGTCAAAGAGGTTCCTTTACCCTAGCCGCAGGAGGCGGAGAAAATTTTAAAAAAGTGACCTTAAAATGGTGCATGGTGAACTCTGAATGATATCCAGGCGTAACCACAGGTCTCCATGCGCTGTGCCAGTGGCGTAATTACTAGCCTTGTGGACGAGAGGGGGCGAGGGCGATCTCAAGGAGGCCAACTCCTAAGAATGAATTAATGGAAGAAACTGAATGACCAAACGGCTCCAAATTTGGCTCAGGTCCATCAACTCCGAAGGAATGGCATCCAGGGCCCGCCACATGACTTCTGGTGGGGCCCAGAGGCAATGCCTAAATATGCTCATATCAACTCTCGGACACAATCTAGAACCCTCCAACCGCCATTCTGAGACTTGTATCGTCGAGTCTGCCATCCTTCGTTAAGCTAGCTTTAACTAGGCCGTGGCCGATGTAAGATACGTACACGTGTAAGCAACGTTCACACGTCCATATGGTCAAGCTTGTTATCACATTTACTTATGCCGAATGTGCATAATTTAAAGCGGAAAAAATTGTTCAATGTTGGGGAAATATCTTTTACCCATAATTGGGTTATTCCTTTTCTCTATAAAAAGTATAAAGGTGGTCAAAGAAATGCGCAACATTGCTCATTAACACAAGTGGGAAAAAAAATCCTCAACTTTTTAGGAGTGCAGCTCCTTGTTGTTTAGATAAGAAATACCATTAAACTGAAGCAATCCTTTTTAAAATCGCAGCAAGAAGCTCTGAATCTCAGATGTGTTTATAGAGGAGAAATATGGCTTTGCTGCTAAAACATCTTTTGGTTCCAGGACCAAATCATCCCACAGATTGTCGATCGAACACAATAAGAAGAAAAATACATTGCCCTGGTAAAATTTTCTTCGTACTGATTGGCCACTTCAGAATGTGCGAGCACTGCCACGTCTGTCGTGGGTACATTCAACTCAAAAGTAGTAGAAACATTGGCCCCCAGACGGGTCATAAATTATCTACATTTGCAACATTTGTAACAGGAGAACAATCCAGGCGGTGAGAAACTGCATCATCTTTATACGAACAAAAGTGAAGTGCTCATCGCTCTTTAATGTTTTACCTTGGAGTTATTACTAAACCTCTATTTTCACTTAATTCTACCCCTCACCTCTTAAGTTTGACCTTTAAGCCAGGGGTTTGCAAGATGCAATGGTTCACCCTGAGTGCATTTCCGAAAAGTTTGAAGAAAACGGACCAAGACATTGAGAAGTGTTTGAAAAAAAATTCTCACTCACCCTATGACACACACACACACCCATCCACCATCCCACACTCACGAACACATTTTGTTGTAACCCCTGTCACATTTGGTCCCATTGTTCCCTTCATACACTCCACCATAGGTGGACACCACAACTTATTGCTAGGGAAAATTTCTCGTTATCATTGCACTGTAGGATAGTTGGGCTAATCGCTCCGGCGAAGGCTTGGCACGGGGATCTAGCCGAAGGGCGATGAAGTGTAGCTCCGCATAGAATAAGAAATTAGAAAGTTCACAGAACTCATGAAAATTAATGTTGATTCTGATTCGTCTTGATTATTTATTTATTCCATTCTTGAACTCCAACAAATCACATATAATTAATTAGCCGGCTCAATTACGATTTACTATGTACAAGGTGACACGTGCTTCTTCTTAGATGTCTGCTGCACGAGTGACAAGTTTGCGAAGCTTGGGCTAGGCTTCCAGGACCTCGTGTGTCTAGTGGGCGTATAGGATATCCTATGCAGTCTCCTGATTGGTCAAAGGTTACAAAGTAGCCTTAAAATAAATATTCATCAATACGACAATATTGTATGACCAATAGGGAGGCCGTAGAAATTGAAACTGGCCACACCCAGGGAAATATGGGATACAGCTTCCATGTGGAACTAAGATGTGACAGGAAGCAGGGAAGAACCTGAGGATTCTCGGAAGATGCTCTGACTGGCTAAAAGTAATGACGTTAGCTGAATGATCCAATCAGAAGGAGGTGAAGGAAGTCAGACGGAACTGGAGGACCATGTGCAAAGCAGACGTCTGATAAAAAAGGAAATGAAGTATTGCACCACACTGTTGCAATCTGTCAACGAAATGGTGGCTATCAATTAAGTTGAATAGCACTAAAAATACTGTACTGTATTACATGACGGCACTATTGTAGTGACAAGGGGAGTAGCTGTAAAACAACTGCCAAGAAAAGTTTGTGATCTCAACTAACATTTGTCTCATTTATGTAACTAAGTCTATAAAAAAGACATGGGTTTGGGTTATCATATATACCACCTTCATAATTCGAAGGTATGGAACCATATAATTATGGGCATGCTGTACGTTGTTGTGGATTACTCTCTATGGGCATAAGTTTGGCGTAATATGAGCCAGAAACTGGTGATACAAAGCTGCTGAGAAATGTGGTAATGGTAAGACATCAATGTGTTACTTCTACAGCAAAAATTTACCGTTAACATCACGGCGGAAGTACAGGACACCGTATATCAAGTGAGAAGAATATTTTAAGTTACATAGTAATGCACGCCAGATGTTTGCAACATGTTATGGAAGTAGACAAAAGCCTTATCTTGTACTCATTAACGCGCTTGTTGAGGTAGAAAACGTTTTGGTGTGAATTAACCGATTATGATCAATGTACTACAGTTACATCTTAATGAATAACCCATGAAAAAATGATAAAAATATCTCATGAAGCGATGATTGTCTAAATTTAAAATAAAAAAATGTAACTACCTGGCCAAGCACATGACACCCCCACGTCTTCAGAATGAGAATCTTCTGAAGTGTCAACTCCATAGGGACACATCAACAAGTGTGGCTCATTCCCAACACAATTTATATCATCTAGCCATATACGACCTGTTCCTTCTCCAAAGTGTGCGCCTGTGAATGCAGTCCCTCCGGCAGGATACCCCAGCTGTCGGCAAACAACGCTAGCGTCGTTGTTATCCCACGGATCTTCGTCAACAGTGCCCCACTCACCATTCATAAATATCTCAACTCGACCCTCATTGACACTACTTCCCCCTACCAAGCGTACTGCTCTCATTGAGTAGATTTGGAAAAAGAAATGGAAACAATGTGCTTATTGAAAAGATTTAGATGACTGCGATAACGTTCTGTAGCAATCTGAAGTAATCGAGGATACCATGAATAAAATGCAAACTTTGTTTCATGAAAATGGTTACTGATTGCGTACGTTCTGAAGCTCTGAGTTAACTGTGTCTTGGATAGAACATTCGACTGTAAAATATACTCTCTTACTTAAACACGTAGGTAATTCAAAACATCATTAAACTGTTTGACCCACGTTCAAATCACCTTACATACATAGAACAGTGTAGATTTGTTGGAATTTTTGGATAACTTTATATGACGTGGTTATTGTTCTTTCCCCACCTACAATAAGAACATCACCCGCCTACAGCGTCTTCAAAATGGTGCAGCCCGTGTTATATTTGCTGTTAGCAGAAGAGTAGATGCTGAGCCATTACTTGCAACTCTCCACTGGTTAAATATCAAAAATCGCATCAAGTTTAAGATACTTCTCTATGTTTACAAATCCCTCAACAATCTCGCACCCGAATACATATCTGATCAGCTCGAACTCTACACCCCTGCTCGTACACTAAGATCTGCGGCTGATACTACTCGTGTCTCCCTTCCACGCTTCAACAGTTCAGCTGGTGAACACCGCTTTAGAATTGCCGCTGCTAGGGGATGGAATTCTTTACCATGACACGTACGGAATTCACCTTCTGTCTGTAGTTTTAAGAAATCTTTAAAGACTTACCTGTTCTGATTTTTCGTTTTACATGTGCAGTATTTTTCTCTCTTAAAGTTGTGTATTTTTGTACACGGTATGGTACACTCTTTTGGGTGTGAATAGAGTCTTCTTAACGCCGGTTATTAATTAATTAAGTAATTTTGCAGTTGTTGTTTACTTAGCTTTGGAGTTGTTAAAGTGACAAGTAGTTTGTCACATTTTTTTCTTGTCGTTTCGTGTCGTTTATTTTTCAATCGCAAAAAATACACGTCTATAGAAAAAAAATAAAACAAGAAAGGCAACGTACATTTAAAAGAAGAAAAATATAGGGCGAACCAGATGGAGGTAAAACTTTTTCTAGTCTGGTTCTGACAACTATCACAACCAGTCTTAAGGCGAATTATCTGGTTTTATATACTGGAAATATAAAATGAATTTAACAGATTTCAAGGGTCTTAACAAAAACAATTGAGTTGGGTAAGATAAAGTGACAAAATCTATTTCTTAAGGTATTTTTGTATGATTTAATATTTGGGAAATTTCTCAATTTGTGTCAAGGGAATTCCAGTGAGGCAAGCCGTGCCTTCTTCCGGGAAAGTGTGTAAACATTGTTATGGTGGAGGGTCGGAAAAGATTACATCTTCCCCTTCCAGTGAAAGGATTCTTATGCCAGGGTCAAAAATCTTATACCAGTACCCGGGAAATGGGAGGTGTCTTGAGATTCCTATAAAGCTATGATTCGTTTTCGAGGCTTTCACGGAAACAACGTTTTTTAAACAAAACAGATGAGTACTAAGTCGAATATATTTTTGTCACTCAGTGTATCTATTTTTTCCTTTTTAAACCTATTTCCCTTTGGCTTGTTATCCAATCTTCAGTACTTGGATTGTAAAGTTTTTTTCTTTTAAGAAATAAACTACATTTGGCGGAAAGTTATAAGTGAATAAACCGTCGAGACTCCAATTTGGCAAAATAACAGCCGAGGGATATTCTTTACTAAAGCCAAAAATGTGCAAATGTGCTTTTCTTTAGCGCTTTTCAAATAATCGGCAGGCTTGCAAAAAGTAGAAAAGCAGGTCTTTGCAGCGCTTCCATAATGTTCTTACAAAAGGGTCTCAATTGTTTTTTGAAATTTAAAGGCGGGATCACGAAATTTTCAAGAGAGCTTCCTATATGCAGTTTTTATCTTTTTTTCACGAGTATGATTGCTCTTTCAAATTCCTGAAATTACCTTCTCTCAATCGAACTTTCGGGGAAAGTGGAAAAACTTGGTCACTGATTCCCTAAATAAAAGTCAGTGCTAGATTTGATGGTTCCTAGGTCCCCATGCAGGATTACTCGCTGTTCTCGAGCATTTAAAATGGCAGTTTGCATATTTGAGGAGCTCTTCAACAGAATTTTGGGATAAGGCTAGGTGTATACCTCTAGGTGTCAACCAACTATTGAAAAGTTAAACGAGTTCTGTATTCATCCTGGGGGAAAGATTGACTGTACGTAGACCGCGAAAAAACAAACACACTTCGATGTTAGTGTCGTTGCTCCTAACGTAGTTTCTACCGTGGGCATATACTGCACAACACAGAAAGCAAAAATAAAAGTAACTACCACGTCTTCGACTGATAATGGTGTAAAATTAGCCTTTGTAGCGAAATAATCTCAGTCTCTTATCTGAACTTGGTTTATTTACTTGGTTTTCTGTTGATAACCAGTGACGTACGCTGCGGGTACGTTTTCTGACAAAACTTCGTTTAGCGTGACTTGCGAGGTCCCAACGTTATTTGGTATTCCAGAACGTTAAGTGTTTTACATATCAGTTATCGACAAGTTTAGAATAACGTTCCGCCAGCCTGCGCCAAGTCTTAGTAGGTCTAGCGATGAAATGAGATATTACTGTTATTGCTGGTTTTGACTGAAATTTTTCAGTGTTGCTTGCATACTTGGTTTTCTAGTTAGTGCATACAGTACAGTAAATACATGCAGTGAGCATTTCCTAAAATGTAACACGAACTAAGGCTAGTTTCCCTAGTAACTGTAGATCTTGATAGAACTCATCGATACGGAATATGGAACTAGAGTCAGCGCAACTATTTACCTTGTCCGTTGCAAGCTACACCTACGTCTTCAGCGTGTGTGTCTTCACTCGTATCAGTTTGGTGAGAACAAGCTAGTAAGTTTGTTTCACTGCCAGTACAACCAATTTCGTCTAGCCATATTGGTCCGCTTCCCTCCCCAAAGTGTGCGCTTCTGTACCCAACCCCTCCAAAGAGATATCCAAGCTGTCGGCAGACTACACCAGCATCGTCATTATCCCACGGATCTTCATCGACAGTGCCCCATTGGCCGTCCATGAATATCTCAACACGACCTTCGTAGGGACCATTCCCGTCTTTGAGACGAACTATAAAGCAAGCGTTAAGTGGTAAGAATAGCACACTGGAAAGAAATGTTCATCTGAACAATTGTTATTCTACACGACATTTGCATAAAGTTCAATTACAAGCTAGAACAAGTTATATTTAAATCAACCTATACTACGCTTCGTGTCAGTAGGATTCTAAACACATATGAAAAGCATTTTGTACTTAGTTAAGAAGCAAATCATATTGTTTCCAGCGTTCCGTATTAAGCGAAGAATAACTTGACGATACTTACCGACTCCAGTTTGAAATCCACTAACATATCTCCCCAAAATCACCGTGACACATAATAATTCCAAAACCTCTTTCATATTGCATTTGTCAAGGTCGTCTAAGAATAAAGGTTAACATGAACAAGCGCCTGAAAATTAAATGTTACAAATTGAAATCGTAAATTAGTAGCAGTTGTTCAACAAATGCAAGATACCTTCGTCACATGTAGCGCTGAAGTAATGAACTCAAGCATTAAATCATCTCTTTAAGATCCGTTGCTCTCCTAAAAAGAGGGCGTCGTGAGAGAAATGACAAAACTTGGTTGCGCATGAGACTTCCGCATACCGCCTTATATCCTGAATGAACATTGAATATTCCATAGCGTAGATGGTTACGGATAAATGACATATTTGGGGTGCTGTTTCAAATTTTGGAAATCAATCTGGGTAATTTTTGGAACTCCTTCTCTCTCCTCCTGCAAACGGCCAAAATATTCGTTTGAATTCCTTGCTAGATACTGATTTTTTTGTTCAGTTACGAAAATAGTTTCTATCAATGAAAAGCTACTGCTTCAAATTAGATTATTTCACAATGGCCAAATGAGCTTGATATGACCAAAAAAATTCGATTCGAGATAATACGGTAATGCAAAATTTTGCACCCGGAGAATCAGAAACGCGGCTACAGAGGTGTGAGGGTTTGGTTGTCATCCTCCCAACATTGGTTGCCATCCTCCCAACATTGGTCAGACTGACAATAGTTTGATAATCAAAATTTGCCTCTTGGAACTTTTTTCCACACCTGCCAATTTTCCAGGTAGACCCATCTGTAAATTTAGGTAATTACACAAAATATTTCATTCCTAGGGATGAAATTGACAAGGGTAGAAAAATTACTTAAGTATGACCTTGAAGGACTGGTAGGCATGTTTCCTCCCTCTTCGCTCTCAATAATCGAACATATTTACATTATCATTACTCCTTTTTTCCATTTCAAGATCCCAAGTGGAATTGGATTCCAGAGCCCTGTGACAGGTTGAAGGCAATCGGCGACGGAAGCCATGGCCCTCCCGTCGTACTTGTCATTAATTAATTGTCATTAATTTTGACCTGAGAGGTTTATTGTATATGGTAAACTTTGTCATCTCGACAGTAATCAGCCGTCCCAACGGTTTCCAAGTTTTTCTCTCAGAGGTCATATTCTCCTATAGAACCCCAACATTTTCGGGGCCCTTCCTTCGCTACCAACTTTTCTTGTGTTTCTCTCACAATGTGGTTTTCATAGGTGTAGAAAACAGGGCAATTCGAGCAGTGATATCTCAAGAACGGAAGTGTTGATGAAAAATCACCTAAAAAACCTTGATTGTTGGGTTAAAACTTATTTCTGAGGAACAAGCATGAGGAAAGTGTAATGAACATGCTGTACATCGAAACTACAATGCATTTTTGTATTCTAGTTTCTTATGGATTTGTGAACAATAGTTTTCATACCATATTGCACAGCACATAGCTTCGCATAAAAGATTTATGGTGGATACATTATGAGAGTATTATACTTGTTTGAAAACCTACTAAGTATGTGTGTATGCAGTATGTTGTGCTGTCCATCAAAATCAATCCTTTGTTGGCTCCATAAAAAATACAACCATGTACACCAGTCCACAAACGTTCATGTGTGCATATACATTTGTAGACTAATCGTATGCCTCAGAAAAGTCACACTGGCTGTCCTCATGAACCATTTTGAACCTTAGCATTACATTATGTGACCTTGAAGAAGTCTGGAGGTATATCTTGATGAATGAAACAATCTGCAAGACGAGACATCTTAAGTAAGGAATGGAGGTTTGGTATGGCCGGGTTTGGACGACATGAAATGATACTTTTTCATCTTTCAAGTAAGACCACTACAAACTTTATGCCAATGAAATCTTCAGACAACCTTAAACAGTGCAGTAATAACGGTCTTGAAAGACTCCAAAACAGTGTAGAGTATAGTTTGCTATATGCTGCATTTTGACACATATGTACAATTTTTCCTACAGAGTTAACTAAATGAAGCAAATTGTAAATGCAGTCATTATAGCTGTACTAGCCTCAAGCACAATACTTTAAATATCAATTGAAATGGTAGATCTTGGTTTTACAAGACCAAAGTCTTTGTATGTTTACTCTCATGCAAGAACGTGGGCCCAAGTGCACATCATGTTGCACAAAGAGATGTGCTTATTTTTGTGAGGATATAGCCAATGACTAAACTATTGAAGGTATTTTACTCACTTTTTTGCTTTACATCTTTCAACATTGGCATTTAAATTGAACAAAGAAGACATCAGCCCTATTATATATACGAGGGGTAGCCGGTACTTATTGTAACTTCTGCAAGGTTGCAGTGGCCATGAAACAGCTAGAACTAATTAAGTGTGCAATTAAGTTCAGTTGAGCAATAATTGGTAGTGTGGTACAGCTGTACCATTTTTGTATTATCAATATGAAACCAATCTGCAATGATTTGATAAAAAAGACTTTTTTCATGCATATTTGGCACACACCATTCACCTAGCATGCTTAGTGATATACATATAGCCATATGTATGTGAACTGCCTTTCCTATCCCTCTGTAATGTCTGCCACTAGCTGAATGAGTAACCAAGGGAAATTAATCCCTAATTCTCTCTTATTTTTCAAAATTGCACTTTTTACTTTATCTAAAATTTCACACCAGTAGAATCTATTCATAGAGTTTTTAATTATAACTCTGTTCAAATAAAGATAACAACACACAAAGGATCTACTTATTGAATTAAAATCTTAAACAATTTAATTGGTTTACTGATGTATGGAACTGCATTGTCCAGTCACACTGGACTGGCATTGTCCAGTCACACAGTGCAAGGAGAAATCTAATACTTATTAAACACAATCACAGATTAATTTAAAGATATACTACTTTGCAAATATTTACAAAATTAAACAAAATATCTCCTCACCATAACACAATGCTTAGTGGTATTGTGTAAATGAAGGCATTCAGCTGAAACACCCACAGAAAGAAGATTCTAAAATGTTCAAACATTTCCATGAAATAGTACCAGAACAATCCCATGTTTGGCTTCAAATCTGGGACAGAAAGTCTATGAAAAAAGGAAAATATGTTGTATAGTACGATATTAACATCAGTTTCAGGATCTTGATGAATAACAGACAACAGAGACAGGCAAATGCAGCAGGTGGACAAATTGTAAAGAATTCTGAAAATATGTTAGGAGTGTGGCAGTGTTTGTCAAAAAGCTGTGTGCTTTGCCTAATCATGGAGCAACATGCACACAACTGCTGCATACAAGGACAAACGGTAATACACTACACCAAAATTTCATTTCATTTTTTTAATCTAACCAGATCCATTGTAAGCACAAAACGAAATTATTGATATGGCTTTCATGTCCTGAACAGTACACGCCATTTTCACATAACACTGTGTTTTGTTTAAGCCGACATGGTGGGGGCTCACATCAGGGAGTTGTCATTTGGAAGGAGGTTGCACGAAAAGTTTTAATTTATGCTAATACCCTAAGACCCACTTCATTCTGAGAAGACTATCAATGATAAGCTATGCATTCAGCTAT
>JAAAJZ020494848.1:0-11759 GCA_010015985.2 Actinopyga echinites
CAATTTTTCAAAAATTTTCAAAGGGGGAGGGGTTGATTGTCTCCCCATGGCCCCCTCACTGATGCCAAGTTTTTTTTAGTTTTCTTAAAAATACGCAAATTTTGTAACACTCCAAATTTTACTTCAAAAGGTGGCATTCGAGGCACCAGATTGCATGTAAAGACACCCAATTTTTCAAAAATTTCAAAGGGGAGGGGACACGCCTTAAACCCCTCCCCCAGGCAGACGATCACTGATGCCCTTCTATTTTGGTTCCTAAAATACGCAAATTTTGTAAAACAATTTACTTCAAAAGGTAGCATACGTGGCATCAGATTACATGTCAAGACACGTACCCAGTTTTTCAAAAATTTTCAAAGGGGAGAGACCCCTGCCCAGGCCGGTGATCACTCAACAAACTGCATGCCCCCTAGAGAGAAATCCTGCGCACGCCACTGCCAGTGTACGATTACTGTCAGGCACAATGCAGTGACGTAAACGAAAAACCTCCACAGACAAGTGTGTTACTGAGACTGAATAATTTAGTAATAATGATAAAAGCTTAATTTCAAATGGTTCCATGCTGAGCCAATATAAAAGCAATATTGCCCTTTAAAGATACTAAACCAATGACCAACCTTTCATGACAGCTGGAGGGGCCTTTAGAGTACTGAAAGAGTACTCCTCCGAGTAAGGACCATTGCCTGCCTCATTGCTGGCACAGATACGGAATTTATAAATAGTGTTCTCACTTAACCGCGAGACCTTGTGATTGGTGTTGACACCGGAGTAAACGATGGAATATCTTCATGAAAGAGAAGGAAAAACAATGTTATCTTACTTCTATGGAAGGATATTGGCATTATAAAAAATTTCCCAGTTCTACCTGTTGAATTTTCAAAATTTTAGGATAATTTCATTATTTTTTTCATTCAGAATACTTTTACGCTGTTTAGACATGGCACAAAATATGACTGACTGATCACTTTCTCTTTTGGGCTGACAAACTTCTCCCACTTTTCCCTGATTTCAGACATTTTCTTCAAAGTTCTAAACTTTCTCCTGACTAGAAATAGTAAACTTTCCAATTTCTTGCTGATTTCTAGAATGGCTGGGGACCTGGTAAAATGGTTACAGAGCTTGACAGGGTATTGGTAGTTTAACAAAAACAGACAGATTACTGCAACTGGTGAGTGTTAAAATACAGTTTACTAATTCTTTAATTTAATACTTATCTACGGTCACTGTGACAACAAAGGTTGACTGTTACCAGGCTTACCTAAAAACCTAATCCAATGATGGATTATGCACATGATAGGACAACTCTACCCCCACCCTACACTCAACCCTACTCCCTCCCCATCCCATCTTGAGGGTCTTTCCTCCAGAAGGGGGGGGCATATTCCATCCCCACCCAAGTGAAAACTTGCCAGATGAATGCATACTATGGTCACAGTTTATGAAATCCCCTGAAAAGATCAAGCGAGCAGATCCACATCTTGTGAAAAGGCATCTCATGACTTCAAAAATTTAACATTTTCAAATACAACAAGTTTAAGTAAAGGAAGGCCTACAAGAACACAAAGGGCTTGTTTTAAAGGAAGTCAGTCAACTTACTTTCCTTTTCTGTCCTCCATTTCCAGACAGTAGTTGATGGACTTGCCTTCCACGTTAAAGACTTTAGAAACATGGACCCACTTCAACTTAAGACTCTGATGACCATACAGACTGCACTCTAACCTCGGGGGAGGAGGGGGAAGAGCCTGCGTAACAGACTTGAGAGTGGCGCTATACGGACCAGCACCTTTATTGTTTACAGCTTGGATTTTTATCCTGAAAAGCAAACAAAATGATTAGAGACAATCAGAGAAAAAAGTATGTGAACTCCATCATGCCATGCTGTAAAACATATGACACCAACTTAAGACACTCTAGGAAATCCACCCAAGAATAAAACACAGGAAACATTTTTTATGAAGATTTTTTTTCATGGGTTAGGGAGCATTCATCATGGAAGGGAAGTAGGAATGGAGAAGGAAGGGGAAGGGGAAGAAAGGGGAGGGGGAGGAGGTTGAGGGAATGTAAAATTTTTGAATATCACAGAAATCAAAATGAAGTATCTACCAATCCGGCATCACCACTGTACCTCGTTGCAGTATCATCCCCTGTGCGTCAATTAAAAAATTTTACATTCCCTCAACCTCCTTCCCCCCTTCCCTTTCTTTCCCCCTTACCCTTCCTTTTTTTTTCATTCCTACTTCCCCTTACATGAAGAGTGATCCCTAATCCATATTCTCTCAAACTAAAAACAAATAAAATATTAAAAAAAGCATGTTCAGACAGATGAGTTGAATGGCAGTAAAAGCATAAAATGAAGAAGCAGACAAAGTGGAAGATAACTTTCAAGACAATAATGCTTCTAATAGTCATTAGGTCTCATAAATTAATCATGATACATACCTAATACTCAACTAAAGCTACATGTTACCAGGAGGTAAATGGCACCTCACTAAAACCTGAAGGAGCTTCCCATAAGGTGTATCTGTCTCCTTAATATCTTGGGCATATGTAACTGATTGACATGCCTGCTTAATGCGTGCACCAATCTCTCTTTTTTTCAGTAATTTATATTGAAATTTACTTTTATTCCTTCGATGAAATCAGTTCCTTTGGCTACATTACATTAAAGTTATCACTAATACTCATTCCAATCACTGACTAGAAATCCCCTTGGTTATTTAACTCCTACCAATTTTGTCAAGGACAGATTTTCAGATAAAAACACAATGCTATAACAGGATCAATTTCCTATGCCCGTTCCAACCTACGTCATTGGAAAATCATTCCAATGTTTTTTTTTTCTTCTTTTTATATTTTTTTTATGAATAAACAGGAAGTCTTTAGTGCCCCTGGGGAGTGCTTCCAGACAGAGATTGGGAGAGGGTTCTTCCACACATGTTAGATACTGAGAGATTTGAAACTCAGACAGGTTTGCCTATTTTAGTAACATGTTAAAATTCTTCTGAGTGAAAGCCTCAGACACAAAGCATGTTATGAACTTATATATAAGTAAAATATAATACAGTCTTGTTTAGAAAATGCTATGAGTAATTATTATAATCACGCAACAATGGATGGGCTTAAATGGAGGCCATGGCCTTCAAACTTTTAGCAATGGCCTTGCAGCCATACAAAGACTAAGTTTCGGGAAACATTAGCCTTGGTGTACTTCTTCAGAAACTACATGACATGTATCAGTTAAGAGTTAACACAAAATCTTATATTTGGCCATGGTGCCCTTTGAGATGGAGTGCCCATATCCTCAAAGTCAGAAACCATGACCTCAGGTCACTAAATGACTTAAATGAAATGAGAGAAAGAAAAAGTTAACATACTTGTACTTGGTATCAGCTTCTAATTGGTCAATACAGTACTCTGTCACATTCCCTTCAACTACGATGGTCTGGACCTTCCCTTCATCAGAACTGGACTGGTCCTTTCCTATTTGAATGTTATATGCTAATATCTCTTCACCACAGTTATTTGGCTCGGTCCATTTCAAGAGTAGGGAGTCAGAAGTGGAAGAAATGACTCGCAGTGATGGAACGACCTCAGGTGACGACGATGGTGTGGTACAAGATGTAACATCGCTGAAGAGCCCAGGACCAGCCAAATTAATGGCCTGGACCCTGAGGTAGTAATATGTCGCAGGTCTCAAAGATCGTAACTCGCAAGATGTGGATGGACCTGTGTAGGCCTGTGATGATAGACAAGGAAATTTACTTCATAAACTACACATCCACCTATGTAAATGGCACTACTAGAGCACCGTACATCATGAAGGGGGTTGTAGCCTCAAGGGATACTCTGAGGCAATGCAACCCTAAACTTTTCCACAACTGATTTTAGTTCTGGATCCATGAAATGATGCAGGTGCCCCTCCAAAATTCACGTTTGTCTCCTCTTCAACCATCCCACCCCCCAAACCCACAGTTTGAAGAGCTGGCTAAGACCCACTAATGCATGCTAGTAAACAGTATGCCTGAAAAAGATTACACAAGAAGCAACTCTTTCATGGAAGCGATTTCTACATTTCTTAATTCCACATAAATGACACCTGGTTTGTAGTTTTTCTGTCCTCCTCCCCTCTGAGGTACAAAATGGCACTATCCTTTACAGGGCTTTTTAGCTGATTACATTTAAGAATCCCAAAACTGAAAGTGGATGTTTCCACATTTTTCCAACTGTTTGTTCAAAATCTTTAATTTTCTTACTCCTTTATGTGTAGCATGACCCTCCCCCCTTCCCCACCCCATCACCCAGGGCTGCCAACATTGAGGTCTTGAAATCAGGAAGATTTACCTCATAAATCAGGAAGATTTCTGGGATTTGTGTGTATTTCAATGGGGGAAATTCTGTTCTCAATCAGGAAGATTTTATATTTTGCTTGTTTGGAGGTGAAATTTTCAGGAAGTCTTCTGCAGAATCAGGAAGACTTGGCAGCTCTGGTGTATCTTATAAATGGGGTCATTGATTCCCAAAACTCCTCTCACCTCTGCTGAACTAAATGCCTGGACATTGGCTGTGCTTCCAAATTTCAAGCAATCTTTCAAAATTACATTTATTCATCAATTCTAATTATTTTTGAAAGCAGATGCAAAAGTACTGTGTGGGGGTTCAAAAGCCCTTACCACAATTACAACTGGTTCACATGTTGAAACAGGACAAGCATTAAGTTCTGTCCTTACACAGTAACTGGGTCAGAGAGACAAGGCTAAGACCTTCAGCAGTCAAATGGGGTACTTTAATGTACTGTACATGTACTGTCACTATACTGTACATCTGGCCAATTGTCTTGCTGGGGATGGCTGTGGCCATGCCCAGAAGATCCTTGCCTTGCTTTCTGAATGGGTCTAGTGTCAGATTGAAAGTAAGACCATGTCCTTGGTAAAAAATGTTAAGTCATGCAAAAAACACACAATAGGTCAAATAGCAACTGATTTACTTGAAAAATCCTGTTTTTTGTGGACTTCAGACTTCAAAAAGAATGTGAACAATGGAAATGGTCAATTGGAGCATGAACTTAGCACCCTCTCCCAAGGAGAGTGATCACTAAAAAGGGTCACAGTCAAGAATAACCCGGCGTTAAGTTTGGTCTGGTGCCAATCCTGGGGCCCGTTCCACAAAGAGTTAATGCACAATCTTAAGTTTGATTCCCGGTACCTAAGTCAACAGTAAATTATACTTAAGATATGCATAACTCTGTGTGGAACGGACCCCTGGACACAACTCACTGGTATACCATACGTTTTGTCTGTCTTCTTAAGTATAAACAAGGTGCAAACAGTTATACTTCTGATTCTCCATTCATAGAACATTTTGGGTCAAGTGGGGCTGAACCATGCAACTCAGCACACCTCATCTCATTAGACCCAATCTCATTACATGTAGGGGGCTCGTACCTGTAGCCATCCCTAGACTAGAATATTACAAAATTCATTCCAGTCTTCTTTAAATACAGGAATGATAATGATTTCTACAAAAATAAGCAACGGAAACATGCAAAGTATGAGACACATTAATAAAGACGGAACTCATGAATACAGGACATGCATTAAAGGGAATAAGCAGTCGTCCCAACTTTATTTTGAAAAATCATCAAAATCTTGCAATTCTCCTCTCATTTCTCTTCCAAGTATTTTTCATTTTTCTGAACATCAGTATTGCATAAGCAAGGTGTTATGCTGCAAAATTAAGCAATTTAACAACAAAAACGATATCACATGATTAAAAAGAGCCATTCATGAATTAGCATAGAGGGGTATACTAATTCAGTTTGGGGTGAATGCTTTTTCCCTTTAACTGTTTGTGGAAAAGTTTACACAGTAGAATTGCACTGGCCTTTCCTGGGAACTAACTAGACTTGGGTTTTACTTGATTAACTTATGGAGCACAATGAATGCAATGTAAAAACTACCACTGGGGTTGACGGTGTGTGGTGGACTGCATACAGGGAAGTAACGTTAATAGCCTAACTGCGAGTGTTCATAAAGTAGCATAGAGGGGTATACTAATACAGTTTGGGGTGACTGCTTTTTCCCTTTAAGATATGAAAGGAATATAAAGTGTTTGATGACTTACTTGTTTGTGTCCAAAAGGTAGAGTATGAAAGAAGCCATACTAGTAGCAAAGTAAACAGACACCTGAAAAGAGGGAGGGGGTCGGGTGTAAAACGTGGAGAGAAAGAGAGAAAGAAAAAGAAGTCACATTCATGCAAGGATTATAAACCTGAAATCACCATGAAAAAGGTAGTTAAAGGTAGGAAGATTCTGAAATCAACCTAGAAAAAAAAGGACATATTAGGTAGATTTATTTAGAAAGAATATTCCAAAATTGAAATCATCTTTGTTCATTGTTTTGGGTCTGATTACATGTGGTTTGAATGCCTGCATCATTCTGGTGTACACTGAAAGGTTGCTTACTTTAGTCATACCAGTGTGGGTCTTGAATATGTACACATCATTTCCTAACTGCATATCGACATTTCCCTTCACACCCTCATTTCTGTTAAATATTAATTCAGTAACCATTGCAATACAAGTTCCAGTAAACAGGTGGTTTAAATTTACACTCTAGTTTAGGACAGTTAATAGTTGGCTAAAAGTGTACTTGTGACAAACAGTTCCATTATACTTTTTGTTTGCAAAAAAAAAAAAAAAAAAGGAAAACAAAAACGAATCAAGCTAGATATTGCTGAATCATAATTCACTGTGGTTAACTATTCACTTCTTAATTTTAGTAATTGCTCACCTTCTCAATTTAAGTCGCTAATGTAAATACTGTATGTCACTCGTTTATGTATCTATCTACATTTTCAATATATTTGCTTGAATTTCTCTTGACCACACCTACACAGCACCACTCTTTAAGGCAAAACCTTTACTTTTGTTGGCAATTTAACTTTTCATTTGACGAGGGGAAAAATTAATTTGACATTAATTTGAAAAGTTTAATAGGTAGCTCTTTGGAGTCTTTTCGTATGTAGGTTACAGCATATTTTGGCATAATAAAGGCCCTGATTAAAGAAGAAATTATGCAGTTTACGATGCAAATTTACCTTTGAAAAATAGAGCTGCAGCAATTACTTAAAATACTGTATCCTTCAAGTCTGCTGATCTAGACAACTGTCAAGTATGCAATGAACATGAAAATTGTGGACTTCAACAGATGTTCTACACCCTAAAATTCGTGATTCTGTTTATGCCCTAAAAACTAGGATCTAATGAATCCAGGCAATTCTACAACTAATATTTCATTCCCAATAATAAATTTTTTTCATATAACTGTGCCAGTCATGATTATCAGCTAAAATTAACAAATATTACACTCCAGTATTCTTGCCAGTTTTTCCATCCATTTAGAAAAGCTGTCCAAGATTTAAATATTTCAGTTCACAAAGCCCCATCAAACTTGAATTAATCCCAGAATTTTAAGTGAAACACGCAACCTACTTTTTTATAGCTCTGTAAACCAGTTAATTTTGTTTGCATTTATTTATTTTTTTTTCTCACATTTAAAAACCTCATTTACAAAAGTTTTCTAATAACATTTGATATACTTTCCGCTGTACAGTAATTATGATTGATTCAAACTACTTTGTTAGACATATAAATCCCTCTAGATTGTCAAACAGTGAGTGAAGGGCACTTCATCTTCCTACCTGGTCTAATTCACTCACTTTTACCTTTTAGAGAAAGTTGATTGATGGGCTTGTAAAGGTAATTCAACCAGGCTGATACACTATAAATGTAACTGCTTGAATTGTTCCAGCAGGACTGCAAATAATCTCAGGCAGAAAATCGTCTGCTGACACAATGTTCATGATTGAAAACTAAACAGACGTCACTTTGCCCTTGAGGAAGTTTCAGTGTGCCAGCTTATAGACATTTGAAACCATCTATCCTGGATAAAACTTTATCATTCATTGAAAAGGATAATTCATACTCGTGATTTGCTATTTCATCTTTCACTAATGTGAATTCATCTGTTAAAGATGTCTGGCTTAACAGGGAAATTAATGTGTAACGGTTCAGAAGCAAGCAGTTACAAACAACTTCAATCTTTTTTTTTTTGGGGGGGGGGAGGGGTTTGTTTGTTCATCCACATGCAAAAATCACATTCACAAAGTTTTCTTCAATGAAATTTGCAATATTTTCCACAGTGATTAAGATGATTGATTCAGAGTACTGTTGTTTGTTAGACAACATTCACATCAGGGTTGCCAGATTTTCTGGGAAACTTCCAGCCAAATTTAGCGTCCAGAAAAAAACACCCAATGTGTTTTCGGCAAAAGTGCAAAAATTGAGACGTGCTTTACAAACTGCGAATTTTATCATAAGCAAAGTAACTAATCTGCTAATTCACAGTGGTGATGTGACTGAATGAGCATATTCCATACATTTTTTTCAGAAATTTTAAAGAAATACATCTGTTTTAAGAGAAAATGTGTAATTGGTGATAAACACCAGAAAAATGCCAAAATTGCTGTTTGGCATGTGTTTTCATTTTTGTCCGGCCAACAACAGCCAAAAAGTGCCAAAATTACCCCTTTTGGCATTAAAAACGCCAATATGGCAACCCTGATTCACGTCCTTTACTGTCTAGCAATGAGTAAAGGCACTTTATCTTTCTGCCTGGTCTGATTCACTAATACCTTTTAGAGCCAGCTGATTGATGAGCTCATAAGAGTAATTCAACAAAGACTGTTACTTGGTAAATAAGACTGTTTAAATTGTTCTAGTGACACTGCAAATAATCTCAGAAAATTATCTGCCAGTAGAATGTTCATTATTGATGTCTAAAAAGACTTCATTTTACCCTTGAGGGAGTAGGAATGTGTAAATTTATTTTACCATTTATCATGGAAACAATTTCTACCTGATTCATTCAAAAGGATGTCAGAACTTGTGATTTGATTTTTATGATATTACTAGTTTGAATTTATCACTCTTTAAAAAAGTCTGGTTAAATAACAAAGCGGGACATTTAAGAAGGTTTAAAAGATGACTGACTTCAAACTTGAAATTCAGAACTTCTTACACCAGGTGATAGCCAAGGAGGTAGAATTTCAAATTTTTAAGGATTAAAGGGAGTAGTTGATAATGCCAGAAAGTGAAAGAGGAGGGTGTGCTTTGCTTGCACACAACAATATTTGCATTAAACAAATTTTTTGTATGAGGAAGGGAAGATCTTGCGTTTTTGCACCTAGATACAATATCTTAAGAGGAAAGTCAACTGTTTCAAAGTTGAAGGGGATGAACAGGATCAATTCTACGAGAGAGTGGAGAGACTTCACTGGAATGTATTAATACCTTCACCAGAATAATGTAGTGCATCAAACACACATACACAGTTGAATTAATAAATGATTAAATACATGCATGTTTAAAGCTAGCCACATACTACATAACTTTACATGACCCAACTCAACTAGACCAACATGACATTGTTTCCCATCATCAAGACATTTAGTCATACATGTACAACTGAGGATGAACGCTACACAATGGAAATAACGGTTGCTCTCTCTAGGCTTCATGCATAATCCCTGCTCATTGGTTGGATGAACTGCTTGACCAATTGCGACTGTCTCCCACTCCAGTTGGGAAAAACAAGCATGTTCCTTTTTCCTGACTGAAGGCGGCGCAACTTTAAACTGACAGTTGCAGTCAAGGAACCACACACAATACACGACTATCGAGGTTTTCCACATGACTAATTTTGGATGTTGAGCGTGTCTCAGAGGCTGCGTTAATAGTTAACACCCATATCAGGAGTATAGACACTCCATAGATACAATTGTAATAAAACGAACATTGTTCCATCAAAATGTCTGAAAATTATGAGACACACAATGCAGTGAGTGACATTGGTGAAAACCTCTATTGATGACTTGACATTCCAGTTGAGTTACAGCATGCAAAGACTTGCATTGTGCGACTGGCTTCATTTGTCACATGCCTTTTAAAAATACGATATCAGTGCAGATGTGACAGTGCCTCCAACACAGGGGGTCGGGTGAAGTGTACATTGAAGGGGAAACCACCTGATAATTTTCAAAGCAATCTTTTTAGAACAGATTTCATTTACACTCTACTCCCACATGCAATGCCCAAATATGGTTTCCCCTCTTCCCTCACTCTCCCTCTCAACTGTGGTGAAGGCCCTGTGAAAGTATGATGGAATTATTATAAAACTGCAATATTATTTTCAAACAATGTCATTTTTTTCAAATATTTGTGGATCTTGGTTATTAGTTAATGTCTACTTGAGGTAAAGTATTAATCAAAAAGAAGAAATGGATTATTCAAATTGAAGTCAAGTGATTTCTTCAAAGCTTTTACACACAGATTTTCGATGTTATTGACAAGAATCTGAGAAATGATAAACACAAAATGTAAGTAATTCATATAGGCTGATGATGACTGTCTTAAAACATGTGAATACATTAATTATACATAATCAAAACAATTACAGTAAAAAGTACATTATAAAAATAATAAATAAACTCCTGCAGCAATGTAAACATGACAAAAAGAAATGCTGTAAACATCTTACAAAAAAAAGCATCATAATTGTGTATAAAACTTAAGTACACACGTATTAAGTGTGCTCATTTTTGTGATCAGTAGTCATGTTCAACCCTCTTCATAAAGAGCAGCCAGCAACCGTCTACTGAAAATTATGTTACTATGGAATGCCTTCCCTAGCGATGGCATCAACATCTTGTTACTGTTTCACTCATACATCATTAATGAAAGTAGGCTGTGATATTCATAAGAAATATATCTTATTGGACTCTTCAGTTGAAAGAACAAGGAGAACCTCACTGAATACAAGCTTACTTACTCTGAAAGTTCTCTGCATGCAGGGACTCAGAGTTACTACATCAATAACACACAGACTGATCAATTTATTGGAAACTCACCATGAAGCTGTTCCCAGAACAAAAGTGAAAGATAGATTCCACAAAATTTGAGATAAAATGAAAAAGAAGCTATCATTGACATGTAACTGGGCCTATGAAAGGTCGATAAACAAGCTCCTCAGATCACAAAATGAAATGTATGGCAAGTATTATTAAGTTTAAAGGGGCAATTGTACAGAACTACAGTGCTTCAGGGAGAAATGAATAAAATACATAGAGAACTGCTATGCAGGTTTTCACTTCTAGGAACACTAGCCAGCTTAGATTATAACTCAGATATGTTATTCTACTTGATTTTCATCTGAATTCTTCTAAATTCCCCTCTTAAAATGTCCCAGCACATCAATCTTTTCCACCCTTTCCCAGCCCTCACCATTCCAAATGAAACACAATGTTAGAGTCATTGCAGTAATTTAAGGAAAATCCTATTTAACAGTGACACATGTACGGAAGCAAGCTGCAATTTTATCACTGTGATACATACTTGTGCCATACTTTTCCATAGAGTGATAAATGCTTACCTAAGTATGTAGAAAATTATCATACAATGTTTATGGTTTTAACACAATGATACACATGCAACATACACAATCATGTACATGTAATCTTCCAATGAGATACCTAATCAAAAGCACCATGATTTCTTTGAAGGAAAATCAGAAAAAAAAAAACCCACATCCAATAGACCTCTTGCATTGACGTCACGCGACGCCCTCCTCGAGGGCAAATAATGAAACACGTTGTTTCCACGAGGTAGATTTCCCACACGCGCGAAGCAGACTCAGCGCGTATC
>JAAAJZ020495955.1:0-11759 GCA_010015985.2 Actinopyga echinites
TATATATATATATATATATATATATAAAGTCCGGGACGAAATGTAAAAATCGGGAAGAAAATGGTCCTTGCCCCCCCTGACTGGGAAAGCTGGCTACGCCACTGGTCACATCACGTGTTTTTTCCAGATTTATAAAACTATTCTCATTGGTCATGCACAGATCACGGTCAATTGCACTTTTCTGTAAATTGTATAGCATTCTCAAAACACAGCAAGGTACATTACCTTTGAAGTAGGTGTTGATTATGTACCGTTTTCTAGCGTAAATACCCTAACACCTGCAGACTATGACGCAGATTATCCACTTCCGTTATATTAATAAGCGGCTCAGATGTATAAATAAACATAATTGTGCTTTCCTGATTGGTCCTTCCCAACAAGAGTGTCCCTGGAGCTGTGTGTACGCACATGGGTAAGGGGCAAGGAGTAAGAGGAGAATATTACAAATGTAAAAGAAGAAAAAGCAAAAGCCTGCACTCGCCGAAGCAAAGACGTTGTGTAGAAAGTAATTCATAGTCAACAGATATATTTTGAAATTTAATGTGAGACATTTAAGTCATGATTACGATAAAGGTACTGTTAAGTTTTTAAGAATGAAGAAAAAACTTGAAAAATTATTTACCTCTAAGAGATGAATAGACGTTTTAACAGATATTGAGATGAGCAGCTCTTCAAGCGATTCTCGAATGTCCTCAAGCTTAGTTTGGCACAAATTTATAACGTGGTTTCATCTCAATAGTTGTAAGCTAGCGCATGCTCAGAATAAAGTGGTGTGACGTGGTCTTACCATATTGGTTGACTTCTTGTCGTGACTTCAACCACCCCTGGGGATTTGTCGACGCGGCACAGGTAAACAACACTTGTTTATTTTCTAACGTTCCCCCTTTATGCATATTCAGAGACGCAAGGTAATTCCATCCTTCAAAGACTCTCTGATTGGTAGGTAACAGCTTTGGTTACATTTCAGCCAGTACAGCAGACGTCACTTTAATGCAGATGTACCTCAATTTTCCAGGAGTAAAAACTTAGATCTTCATAACGCAGTTTCCTCCAAGGCTATATCCACACATTCAAGTTAGTGCGTCAAATTCTCTGCTTTTCACTTACACTCCTGTTCTCTGTGACGAGGTAGCCTACTTTTCGCATCAAGTGCGTTAACCTTAGAAGCAACTGCTACAGTCAGTGTCAAAAAGTGACACTGCTACAGTGTCAAAAAATGTACCTGTAGTCAATGGACAAGGGCAGTGGTTGGGAGTAACTCTTACACTCATATCTTAGTTAAGTAGGGGTAGACACCACCGCGATTTAGAATCCTAATAATCAAATGTTCCCCTAACATGAAATAGCTATCGTAACCCGACAAGCAGCTAACACCGATTGCACATTATGTAAAGCTTCAACAATTTAGGATTCTAAGACCATGCGAAGACCGATAGCCACTTTGCAGACACATTCCGAGACTGAACACTTGATATTGTAATTAACCTTCAAAAATTACACAAACATTTGTGTGGGCCAACCATATGGAGCTATTATATTACCTGGAGTGTCAATGGTACACGGAGAATTGATGCCACTTGAATTGGCCCAAACTATTCTACGCACGAGTTGTGTGTATGATAGCCTAAATGTTAAGACTACGTAATTTCGTAGAAGAAAATGCTGCTTTTGGTTTATTGCCGGTAGCCTGGATCCTCAAAGCTTATTTTAATATTATACCACTGGTGGGCAACCTACGGCCCGCGGGCTGCATGCGGCCCGACAGTGATTTCTTTGCGGCCCGCGAGATGTCTCATGGAAAAGAAAAATGAATCTACTTTACATCATAACAAACGCGCTTGCAGATTTGCTTTTTTCGGCACCAACAAAATACGTATCATCACTATTCCCTTGTGAGTTACCACTTCGGAGTGGCAACTCCATGCTTGTGATCAGCTATTCACAAACCTGCAAACGTTTGCACATTTGTGCATGGAGTTACCACCATGATTGGTGCCACCTTCTTTGACGTAACGTAACTGTAGGCCTACTACTTCGATTTTGGTTTGATCTCGACATTCAAAGATGTTACTACGTGTAGTTGTACAATTCGTCTGTATCACCATGGAACGAGCGGTCTGATTACCCTGTTTTGCAATAAGTATAGTGGCCAGCTTTACGTCTGACAACGTTATCATGGAGCGGTGGATTCCTCCTGTTTTGCAAAACGCGTAGTGGTGATAGAAATTAGTACCATTATACCATGGTTGCCGTGAAATGAATCGACACTGGTTTGTGCAACTGATTTGTGTTTTTTATGAATCTCTATTATATCACTATAAACACAAATTTGGCTGTAAATTCCGAAATTGGCCGTGAATTTACTTGAGCTTAGCCGGGCAGCCTAGTCGCGAACTGGCATCATAGGCGTATGAGGCGGGGACGGGGGCACACTGGGCCCCAAAAAGTTCTGAAGTCAAAAATTCGGGCAGGAAACGACAAAAGTTGGGGAATAGATTAGGCGAAATTCCGGCAGAGGTGAAATAAAAGTGAAAACATTGCCAAAATTTTTTACTGAGTTCCTGAATTTTTGATCAAATTCCCGAAAAATGTGCACCGAAAATGTGTAAAAATTTTTGCGCGTTTGGCGCACATTGGTAGTTTAGCGGTTTATTTGACGCCCCTGAACTGCAACGAAATTCGGGCATTTTTGAGAACCTGGCAAAACATTTTCTACCCTCCCCCATTGGAAGAGTCCCGTATACGCCTGTGACTGGCATCCCTGATTAGTAGGCCTACTATAGCAGCTGCTATAAAATCTGGCTTCGTTACTGAGGTGCTAATATTGAACACTAAAATTTGAGTAAGCATTCTTTGCTGATTTTGAAATTGCAACATCTTGATCCAACATCATCATTACTTATCAACATTAGTTGAAATTGTGCTTTTGTGACTAAAGATTTATATTGCTTAAAAGTCCTCGGAGGCTCGGAGTTAAAAGTTTGAAATTAACAGCAGGTCGTTGGTTAAGTGCGGCCCGATCAATTTTTCATTCCTCATATCTGGCCCGTTCAACCAAAAAGGTTGCCCACCCCTGATATATATAGCAATAACTAAAGTAACTTGGGGTGATACATGCGTTACCATTACAAAAAGCAAGTCTAATCGTAATCGGAAAGAGAGAAAATTTAAAACTCAAGATATATGTATAGAACATGATTTTCCAGACAGCGCGTGGAATTGAAAGAAAAATATTTTGTTACAGTTTTGAATATCTGTCTCATACCGTCCAGATGTCTCCATTGTCATCGTTATCACAGTAAACATGAAATGGTTTTGGAAAACCTTCTGGTTGAATCAGATGAACACCACTGGAATTGTGGGTAGAACACTGGTCACGAACTTCCTGACAATCCTTTGGGTACACAGGTTGTTGGTAGAAGAAGTAAGATGAATCTTAGGATAAGAAAAAATACTTGAAAAGTTGATCTGGAGAATAAATATCGAACATTTCTAATTATCTTATGCTTGGAAAATTCAATCATGATAAACAATTATTCACTTTCCTCTTAGAGTGGGAGATTTTGCGGATAAGTCTCTAGTATGATGTTTCACAAATGGTATCCTGTATTTCTTTTATACGATGGGATACTTCTGCAGATTTTGTGAGAGAGGCTACATATTACATATGACAGGTATAAGCATGGTAAATGGACTACATCGGAGTTAAGAACAATTTCTTTTAAATGGTATGAACATAGATTTTATCGTCGTCTTTTTTGCATTTGTAACAACACAAATCGCAATTATCCAGTGCTGTCAACAGTTTTTCTTCTTGCCTTTGCTTTTCTCATTGAATTTTATCACATATTTTGTCAACTATCGGATTTATATTGAGGAGGTAAGAATAAAATGTGAAATTTATACCAAGGCTCTCGTCTCCGACACCTCCGTTGCTTTCGCCTAAAATCTGAAAAAAGAAGCAAAGTGTAATTGTTAAAAATAATTTGGGGTACACCTAATTACTTTTGGTACACTACTTTCACAATAAATGATACATGTATTCGATCCATTGTGTGTGGGTGTGTGTGTGTGTGTGTGTGTGTGTGTGTTATAAGAATTATGCTGGCAAAAACTAAGTGAAAGACAGTTTTAGGCCTATAAATCAACTACACGCATCCTTCATTGTCAACTACGAAGCTCAAGATAAATGTAAAGATAACAAGTTGAAACATAAATTATTTGCCTAAAATAGAGCTCTATCCATACCATTGAAAAATAAAGTGTGTCAACGGGACAGCTATGAAGTCAGCATACCGAATCGAAGTGAAGGAGCATGCGCGATCGTCTCATCATTCATTTAAACCGAAAACTATCCCGCGTACAAACAAATATATTGGGGGTGTTCCCCACACTTCAGACCGATTGTATTTGAAAAGTTGTGTTTTAACCACGTTCGACTTTGTTTCAGCTATATAGAGGGCCTTATTAGACCAGAACCGGTTAAGGTGGGATAAGGCGTGGTAAGATCGGACGTTGAGTGGAGCCGGTTGGGGTCGCGCTCACTGTGCAGCGCTCTTAATAGAACTTAAACAAAAGGAATTGCTATACCAGATGTCAAGTCGCGCTGTACAACAACGTGTCTTACCACATTTTAAAATCAAAGTTCAAAAAGTGGAATTTTTAAGGCGCTGTTTTTAATGCAGCCCATCACAACATCTTACTTGACGACTCACGACATTTCAAGCATTCTTCGTAGCGAATTTTGCTTTAATCGACAACCCGCACAGGCTACACATAATAAGGAGTAGACCAACAAAGAAAAAAAAAAACTCGTAACAAATAGAGTTGGATGGCAACTAATAACGAAATCTTATTTCAACAGTCTAAAACCCAATGTTGTGCAGCGCTAGCTTCTCTGTAGTCAGGTAGTTGTCGTATGTTTCTGCATGATAATTAATCTAATCAAGCAATTTATATATTACAAGTATCGTGAATAATCAAGAGGTTCATTTTAAAATATTGTTAACGTTACTTTTTTTTTTTGTTAACGCTGGGGAATTCAAGCAAGTTATTTTAGACCGAAGATAAAATGGTTGATTTTAATACTGCTACAAGAAAATAAGCTTCTACCTGGAAGCCTTTCCATTGAAAGTCATATAATGAACTAACTCACCAAAAAGCAAAAATATTACAAACTTAAACCCAGTTCAACTCACCGATCCTCGAACAGCTGCATTTTGGTTTGACAAATACAGAATAAAAATTGATAAAAGTCTCAACGGCAGATATTCCATTCTGAAAGATTCGGACGATGTGACGACTTCTACAAATATGAAATGAAATCAGAGGGGAATGAAATTTCATGATTTCTCAAATTTTTAACTGAAGATTTGCCATCACACAAAGATACGGTAGCCGTAATGGAACATTTACACCTGAAACAAATCAAGTATGACGTGTGTAATGCCTGTTCATTTTTGTAGCAATGATAGCAAGGATAGTAGGCCTATTATTAGATGTGTGATCTTCCGGTATCCGTTACAGGATGCGTTTGTCACGAGATATTATTCACCACAGCGCCATCAACCAGGCTGAAAATGGTTCAGCGATGAGGCAATTTACTTTAGTAACTAGAACCGTAGTAGCTCCAAGCTAGAACACTAGATGGTGTACTAGATCCTCTAGAGGCGGCCACCTACTCGGTCTCTTTTGTAAACAGGGGATGTGGGTGACATTAATTTGCGCTGAAGTTTTTAAAACGCGTCTAGCTCCTGTTTTTATCTATTCGTGGTTGTTGGAAACTTCCCCAGGGATAGCATAATGTTGGGAAGGGTGCTATACCAGTCCTCTGCTGTCGAAGAGGTAAAACCCTCTGTCAAGGAAAACATGGGAATTCGACATGGGTCAGTCACTCCATTTCATTTTTCATTTTTCTTTTTTTTTTCTTTTTGTCGGGGGGGGGGAGCTCTCAGGAAAGACAAGACAGCAAAAATTTTCAGCTCTCTTACACGCTATAGAGTTTCGTTCTTTATCTTTTTTATAGTTTGGAAAATCGTAACCTCCTACACACATAGCTTACAGTTTTGTTATTTTTTTTTCTTGTAAACATTGGATTATTTTCTTCAATCGCGTAGTTGTTCTTTTGTATTCATAGAACGATAGCCTACAGATTATTAGTGGGTATGCCTGTTCATAGGGCAAACGGGTGGTGACGATACAATGCACGTTAAATACTCGTCAGAGGTTAGCCGTCTCGACAATTAGATGCTTTGAGATGCTAAATTTTCTCCTATGCATGTTGACAACCCAAGCATGGTAGACGAGAAACTGCATTGACAAGTTTCGTTTTGTTTTTAGTGCCATTTTCTGCAATCTAGGGTGTTTAGAATACCGAATTTTTTGAGCTCAGCCCCAAACATGCTGAAGTTGATGTCGGCTTTGTCCCGTACGGAGCTCTTCGATTCTTTAAGAACCACCCCATTATGAAAAGTTCTTGGATCTCTCACTGCCAATGACTTTTCATCATGACTGTTCTGGTTTTGGCTTAGATAATGTTACGATAAAGAATCATACGAGTTTTGGTCAGTAGCGTATCTGCTGGGGGCAGGGGGAGCAAAGTGCCCCCCCCCTGCGGTTTCGACCGGCAAGATCACCTCAAACAACCGGGTTGAAAGAAGGACAAATTTAATACGTCGAGTCTTTGCAAGTCAGGTTGATCAGGGGCGTAGGATAGGGGCTTGGCGGCGGGCGCTATTCCCCCAGCGAAATTTGTGGGGGTAGAAGTATGCTTCAACCCTCAACTTTCCAGGTGTAAAATCCCGCTTTTCATTCTCCTTAAATTCTGAGAACCCATACTGTCAAATTTCAAACACGACATGATTTTCTCCTAAGTAAAAAAAATTAAAAGCTGAACGTTGCAGTGGTGAGCCAATGGATCATAACTCAGGGAGCAATAACAAGTATCTTGGATGGACTGGGCAAAGGCTTGCCTATCTCCCCTGAATGAAGGATAGGGATCAGGCCTGGAATTTAAAAGTGTGACTTGTCTACAACCCCATTGCTCTAGATACTGTCATTTGCAGTCCCTATATGGAGGACTTTGGTCCACTCTTCTGATTCTTGCAGTCTTATCTGTCAATTATCCACCACATTAAGTCATGACTATTAATCTTTTCTTTTTCTGGAGGAGGTGAACCTGGGGAATGATGTTGAACAAACTGAATGCAGGATAAACCACACGATTCTACGCTACATAGCACACCAAATTGCGTCTAAGGGCTCTTGAAATTCTCAAAAATTTCCAAAAAGGAAGGCCCCTCCCCCAGGGCGGAGGTCACAATCTTCAGCCCCCAAACAAAAAAAAAATTCCTTCGCCTATGAGGTTTGTTAAATTTTCACCGGGAAATATGCGCTTTTGCCCCCACCCACCCCAGATATAGGTCTAAGCCGCTGGTTTTGGTAGATACCAGTATTTTGTAACCGCCAGGTCAATGTAATGGTCAGAGGATTGAATAAGAGGTCGATCCATTGTAGGTGATTAAATGTTTTGAGGAATTCAGAAAGGTCACCTTAAGCCTGGAGACTGGGGATTTTTGATCAAGCAAAACCTCCAATGTGAATGAATACATCCATTAGCATACTAAAGGGAAAGGGCGAGACGGTCTACCAAGGGTGCGTGCCTTGGAGAGTTGCCCTCCCATAACCACAAAGTAACTACAAACTATGAAAATTTCTAAACATCCAATCAGTTCAAAGATTTGGAAAAGACAGCATTTTTTGAACATCTAAGCCTCCTTACAAAAATAAAAACTTTTCAAGGGCATAGCGTCTTACCACCTGCATTGCCTGCCCCAAAATAAGAAATATTCACCAAAATAAAAAGAATCAGTTCTAAACGTTTCCAAAGAAAGCACTGTTTTGACCTTCTACAGAACGACACCGCCTGCTGGGGGGGGGGGGCTTTTCCGTTTTGACGATTTAGGGGCTTTAATGTATCCTAAACATCACACGATTGATGGTTCAAACGTAACCAACTGCACTTTGTTAGTGCATAAGTCAAAGGGGGGTCCGAGGGGAGGGGTGTTTCCCTCCCCTTTGAAAATTTTTTGCTCATTTCAAGGGGCGTAGATGAAAAATGGTGCAACATTTTCCTTCTTTTTCTGAATAAAAATTCCTCATTTTTTCCTTGACTGCATGGTAACCTTTTATTGCAAAACTTTTTAGGGCACATGCCTGCAGAGCAGCGGGGCCAATCCAAGAAGCAGGGGGAGGCTGGCCCCAAATGCACCCCCCTTGGTTAAGGGGCCTGACTTATATCTTCATGAGTTTTGTCGGAACGAGTCATATAAAAAGAAAAGGTTTTGATGTTTTGTTATTGTTGTTTTACGATGTTTACCCGATCTTAGCAAAGGAAAGTATACTTAAAATACTTACTCAAAGGCATGTGGAAGGATACCAGTGGTCCGCTGAAAAAAAGTAACACAGAATCAATGTTTTGGGGAATTGTAATGTGAGCGCATTGCCATGGGTGCAAGAGCAATGTCCTGACCATAGACAAATTAGGTCTGAACAAATCAAATGTCGATTTCAGGGGAAAAAATCCTCAATTCCATGGCACTGGCACTTAATTTTCAGGGCAAAATTCATGTGATCCTTTTTGGCCTCTTGGGAAAATTTTCAGGGCAGATACTTTTTGTCCTCTCTGTGAAATTTCTTCCCTTACGCCTATGGTCCTGACTACCCTGACGTGCGCCGGGAGTCCATGACACAGATCATGACCTCGAGCAATCCTAAAGTATAAGCAGTCCCTACTATCACCTCGTTTCTCTTTTAGCATCACGTGCACCTAGAATTTAGTGTTTTTCACTCAACTGTAACTATAAATTTTAGTCATATTTCATCTTTAAAGTCAGAGTTGGAATATTTGGGTGGCATCGAGAGAACCACCACCCTAACCCCATCCCATCCCCTCATTTTTCCCAGACCCTGGGTTGGGTCCACCTTTTTAAAATGCGTAACGTGGAAATACAGATAAAAGCATTATTTTTCATACGAAACGGACAAATGATGATTTAAATAAAGGAAACCTGTTGGAATGCGAAATGTGGTAAAGCATTACTACTAGGCCTAGGCCTATAAGTTAAAGTTTTATTATTTTTAGGGCGCCCACCTGCAGTTGTTGAATCCTCGTTTTTTCTTTCTTTTTTTTTGTTTTTGTTTTTGTTTTTGTTTTTTTTTTTGTTTTTTGTTTCGTTTAGGATAATGCTTTTCAACCTTTTCTATCAGTTTCCTAACTTTGCTTACTTCCCTCTTATCAAATATTTCCTCAACACATCTTTATCAGCATGTTTCATATTCTTTCATCATTGTCTTTAACAAATTAACATAATTAAACAGAGAACATTTTAATTCAATCAATGTTTACATTTTTGGTATTATTCACTCTACAATACACAAAATAAATGTTCATCACTTTCTTGCTTAAAGAATGAAATTGGGCTAGAGATGTTCAATGCAATGGTTAATGTGTCCTTTTAGCTTGCTCCTATCAAATAAGTGTCTTGCGTTAGCGTGGTCAGTTTGTGACATAAATATCCGCTATACTTACGTGACACCCTGTCCACAGCTAACTGATTAGAGCTGGTACCACTCTATGCACACTTATTTTGATAGAAATGACGGAAGGGTAATTTACAAGTAGGCTCCACGCAGGCCCTGGCGTTGAAATAAGAATAGACTACGGTAGTTGTCAAGTACCGTATCTCCTCTTTGAGCTTAGGTATGCGGATGAATGCCGTCTAAGCGTCATTTTGTAACTCCATGAGTTCATCTCCGAATTGTGCTTCAGCGTCAATACGATAAACTAATGAATATCGAGTCAGTCAGTCAGGAAAGGTCATCTCCATCTCAGACCCAGAAATGTCTTTCAGTGAACTGTGTTAAATGCATTCTATGTGATCGGTTATCACAACCAATGTCCTTCCAAAGACATCACAGTTGCTAAACCTGGGGAAGCGAATTTAATCCCTGTATCAGCATTAGAGAAGACCCTGCTCCCCAAGTAGATTCCCCCTTCTTAAGCCATTCCCCCAAGTTTCCCTTTCTTCTCAATTTACCCCAATGAAATTTTATATCTACCATATGGGTTCACTTGGACCCTGGTGGAGAAGCACTGCTTTAAGACAAGATATTTGAACAGAATGAAAGCTTTGCTGCGAAACTTCACACAAGGTGACAAGGTAACACCGGTCCAGGCGCGAAGGCCCAGGAAGCTTCTGCTGGCAGAGACGTAACTACGACCTAATGATTGGGGGATATGGGGCCTGAAATTCCAACTGGGTGATTTTTCCCAACTGCTTCTATTATTCAGACACCCCACCTCTAGTGGTATATCTGGGGTGACTTGTAGGGGAGACAATGTGACAAAGGGTCGTGTTCCCGGGTGAACACCATATCGACCTTGTTTGTGAATATTACGCTTAGAGAACGTTCATAGATAGCGTCGAAGAAGCTGAGGGAGTACGGAACGATCTCCCCTGGGAGCGTGAAGTCCGTAAGCCCGCCGTAGCATATTTGAAACAGTAATCATACTTCATGTACAGAGTAAAGTGTTGATTTAGTGCGTTCCAGAAAACCTAACTTGTGGGCTAAGCTTCCAATTAGAACTTTCTCAACAAAAACATCTGCAATTTTTACGTGTGGGGCATTTCATTACACTTGAACTCAAATGCTTAATAAATATAACGGTTATGCTTATTTAAAGTGAAACTTAACTCTCAAGAAGAAGGCATAGTTGTAGGAGACCACGTGGAGCCATACCAGCACCAGAAGAGAGGGAATTCCCGGTTTCCGACATCACAATTCTTAAGAATACGACAGAGGCCCAACTACAGACTTTCGTTGCTCCTATTTAATAGTTCAGTTTTCACAGGAGTAAGAAACAAGGAAGATGGAGGTGTTCCCCCCCCCCCTTTAAAAGTTTGGACAAAACATGTTTTGCCCACACTTTTCCGAAGTGTAAGACAAAGTCATTTCATTGAATCGTTCATAACCTTTGCAATGTGAAATGAAGTAAACCAGTACATTACATGTCTGAAAACAGCTATTTTCGGGGGAAAGTTCGCGCGTACCCATAATGGGTCGTTTTCCCATAATTACTTCCTGTGGGACATGCATGAGAGGAATTTTTGATGTGGAGAGCTGAAAAGTATTACCCATTTTTTCAAGTAATCAATACTGAAGTAGCTACGGTTTGCTATGAAGGTCGTGATTTTTTTCTTCTATTGAATACATTTTTTACAGTACTTTTTACAGAATTTGTCCTAAGTACGGATAGGGACTGGGAAGGTTTGCCTTTTTCATCAAGGAAATGTGGAGATAAGTGTCAGCCGCTTCACCAGTTTTTGTCAGTTTTCTCAGTGCTAGTGGGAATCTTCTGTATGCTATACCTATGTATACCACACAGATTCAACTTTTCCGCACGCTTCGCGCGCTATGGATCTCTACGACTTACGTTTTCCAGAAAGCACTAAATCAGCATTTAAATTAGCTCTCTCCGAACATGGAGTATTACACTGTTCCAAATAGGAGTCCCTCTAAGGAGTCCCAATAGACTTCACTCATTTTTGATGGGACCAATGTACCTTCTCTAAAATGTAATGTTCACTAAACCAGGTCGATATGTTGTTCACCTGGAAATGAAACCTTGCGTCCGCCCCCCCCCCCCGCCCCACAACTCACCCGCCACCCCCCTGCCGCCCGAGTGTCGCCCTGCCACA
>JAAAJZ020497058.1:0-11749 GCA_010015985.2 Actinopyga echinites
ACAATATTCTCTTTGTGAGCATCTTCAACTTATAAAGCAAAGTATTAAATGACATTTTGCTCAAAGTCTCTTTCAAATTGCGAAGAGGGATGTCGAATTACGATTTATACTCAATAGAAGGGAATCTTTTGAAATCCCTTGATCTCAGTACAATTTTTGAAAGGTTACTTGCTTTTCAATGGCTGACCTGTAAGCAATTAATTAACAAAAAGGTACACTAATATGACGTTTAATTTGTAGACCTTTTTCTCTTTTAGCCTCAAAGGTGATAAGTTAATTTGCGGGGCTGCTTTATTTTCATGGTACTTTTATGTGAAACAGAGTATCTTACATTCAGCTGTATTCAAAGAAGGTGTTGAGTAAAAGGTGTAATGTACTTCAAACAGAACTATAAGTCCATATCTGCAAAGTTTGAACATGGACATGTATTAGCATCACATTTGTATCTTCACCGTAACGTTCACTGCAAAGCCATTTCCTATAGCTTGGGCATTTTATTTCTGTTTTAAACATTTGCTTGGCCTATCAAGCGGTTCACGTAGTTGGTACTCTGAACTGAAATTTCCAGAATTTATTATTTATAACTATTTACATATATTTGTATATTTAGTTTCTTTTCCAAACAGATCATCCCAATATTTTCTTTACTACGAACATATCGAACGAAAACGAAGCCATCGAGCTAACGTGTTGTGTAGAATTTGGTCTATTACCAACCACCTCGGAAATCCAGTGGTTAATGGGTGGAAGGATGTTAGAACTGAACGCTACTATTACAGAATTTCGACAAGGAAACAAAACGATTTGCAGCAACTTAACCTTTTTAATAAAAAAGGAACATAACCAGGAGTACTTGGATTGCGTTGTTCGAAACGATCTGAATGACTCTTCTTCGGTCCTGCTTACAGTATTTTGTAAGTTGTTTATTTCTAACAAAATTGTAGTAGTCTTATTCAGGACAACTTACGTGCTGAAATAAGCAGAAATAACCACCAGCCTAAAATGTTGTAAGCGGCAAAACTAATACACCTTAAAGATATTTTCTGGTGGCATTTTAAAGGGATCCTATATGAAAGAGAAAGATTTTTCACCGCATACCCTCCCAACCCCGTGTACTCCATTCCTACCTAAAAATATCCCTTTTGAAAACTGGTTAATTTTGTCATGAAATATCGCCAGTTTGTCCTCAAGGTCACAAAATGAGATGCATAGTGGGCAAATTATCTCACAATCTTTTTGTTTTGCTTTACAATTGACAACCTTGTTTGTCCTTGAAATTTGATACAGTTGGAATGTTTGGATATCTTTCCATGTAGATTTAGTGGAAATCTGTACCATATGTATGGTAGAGCATATACAGTTAAGAAATGAGCTTTACAGCAATGTGAACATTACGAAGGAATACAAAAGCAATATCTAATCAATTTGCCCAGATGACATCATAAATTTCCCATCATGCATTGCAATATCTGGAAAAATGCCTCTTCTTTAAAAATTAGTATCTTCGAAACGCAACATGCTATTGAGATGAGGTTTTCATTAATCAGTTCAGTAAATTTTTCTGGTTTTTTCGAACCATGAAATTTAGTCACCAGAAAACTCTTTTAACACTGTATTAACACATGTTTCTTCAATATAAAAATGGTCGTACAGAAAAAAAAAAGTGCAGGCAAGATAGTCTGAGGTGGGTTGGGATAATAACCCAACGGCCTGACCGAAGGTGCAACGGGAGCGCAAAGCCTTCCCAGCTTCACCGCAAGGTATTGGGTCCAGTTATTAATCTTAGGGTCCTTGATGGTCTCTAGGGGTAGCACCAGACAGTTTTGGAGATTTAACTAAAACTTTGGCAGCAATACGAAACATTGAAAACCTTCAAATGGCAATGGATACCCACTAGCAGACAACCAAAATTTCAGGTTGACCATCTTTTACATATAACGGCCGACTTCTACTTGCTGGTCGATTTGATAATGGGAGAAGCTTACTGGTATAAGATGAGGGAATTATATGGGACTATAGAACAATATTTCACCACGCCTATATTGTATGAGTAATGATGGAAAACTAAAAAAACCCGAAGAATAGTACAATTTTTTAAGACATTTGATTTCTTCCTTCATTTTTTTCATTTAAAGATTGAACTCATAATATAGAATAGTTAGCAAAGTAATTCAATGTGCCATTTTCTCCGAAAAATGAAGGGAAGGGGAGCAAAAAATGCTCTTGGTCCCCGGTTTTAGCAGTGCTGAAAAGTTCTCCTTTGACCCCGGCTCTCCGAGAAGGAACAAATGCCGTGGGTACAAGAACAAATTAAGTACCTCTGGTTGTAAATACGAGTACGATTACACGTGTCGCTGATAAGTGCGAGTTCGAAATTTTGCACTACAATCAACTGGGGACTCTTTTAAAAACTGTGAAAATGAGTACGTGTAAAATTCCGGACTCTGTCAAGCTGTCAAGAGTGCAAGTACGGGCAAATGTGGTGAAGTATTTCACTTCAAGTCTGGTTTATTTAAAGACATTCCAAAAAGACTAGATTAGCTTTAGCCATTTTTTTTTTCAAAACGAATTTTTTTAATGCGTGACGCTATCACTACAGCTGCTCAAACAGTAATCATTTGAAACTTTCGCAGATACCCCTGTTGTACAGATTGATCTTGAAGGGTCTCCAAGAAGCTTATTTTCCTTTTCACGAATGGTAATTACAAACGGACACTTGCGATGTATCGCCGAAGGAAATCCTGTGCCGTCTGTTGCCTTGGAAAAACAATTATCGGATGGCAATTGGCAGCCAATCTCAGTGGATTCCTTTGTTGAATCAGAAACAGCGACCACCGTTGAGTGGATCTTTCCTCTGCAAAACATGAGCAGAGGTTTGTACCGATGTGCTGCAAACAACAGCATTGGTACTATACAAGTCAGCCGGGAAATGAAAATTGACGGTAAGTTTGTTTTGCTACTTCAACATTGACTAGAATAATATTTCACTATTAAAGAAAAGTTGGGCAAAAAATCCACCAGCACTGTTTATGTGTGTGCAAATACTAAAATTGGGTAAAATTCCCCAAACAACTGTTAGGCAAGTTTTTCCTAATTTCAGTGTTGTCATATACGCACCCAGTGCTAGCGAATTCGTTACCAATCGTTTAAGAATGTGCGTAAATTGCTAAAAATAACCATTGCCTATGTAAGGGTTGATTGGAAGGGCAAACGCGACAGTCTAAGGAGAGCAAACATTCTCACACGGCCATCTGCCAATCTACTTTACTCATTAACCTTTAACCCTGTTATAATATTTTGCTTACCTTGAAGAGAAAATGAGCCTACCTTTTCTGCTCATACTGTGCACAGCCTCCTTAACAACTCTGTTGATCGTTTTCAACCTTGCCTCCTGTGTTAAAGGTGAGATCTTCAAAGCACACAACAATATTATTAACTAAATTTAGATCTTTAATATTATCTGACATAATAGTATATATTTATATTTCTTAAAAAAATATTGAGATAGGTGGAATGATAATTGAGGCTGTTTCCACATTTCTTACAAAAATGTATATCAATATTTGTTATCATAACCGTATGACTGTCATTTCTCATTTCTGAGAAGGATATTAATTTGTGAAGTATACAATAGCATTTTTGCAACGTCAGTCCCCCACTTTGAGTAAAAAAGGCCGATCAGCCTTGTAACAGTTAATGACAAAGGAACATACTAAGTTCCGATTTGTTTTCACATGCGTAATAGCAATCAATTGAACCAAATATGCTTTGCCCGACTTATCGATCCACAATGAGCCTGCTGCTTCTCAGATATTGGATCCCCTTCACCAATTACAAACATTGCGTTGATGATAAATCACTGAAAGATTAAATTTCATCTGGTTTTCCTAAAAAATACCGTTTTATCCTTAATAGGTCATTTTGCAGGCAAAACAAAACATATATCAACTGACTCCCCAAGGTAAATATTGTTTTACGTCGCACTACGCATTTGCTATACACTGAATGGGCGACCTTTCCTCTTTGGTATTAACAAAACTGTGTACATTCTTAAGCTCATCTTCTCATCAGGCTGGGACCATGCATGATCCTCCGCTCTGACATGTGCTCCTATGTACATGAGTACCTTCGTCTTGTATACCTTGTAAAATAACTCTGTCGAAACTGATTTCTCTCAATACACCATGAGATAAGATCATTAATTTGTAGTAGTAGTACTTATTTTATCTCATTAATACACAACAAGGAATATCTTTTCGCAGAAGCTCACAGATGGACGACTTTGACAGTCAAACATACTGTACAAATGATATAAACATCAACCAATCATTCCCACCGTGTAAAGGTAAGTTAAAAGCATTCTTTATTTCGCGAGGCTGAACTCACAAGTAAACTTGCCTCATTACAGTAGGGGATCTGACCTATTGACCTCATCTAAACATTAGGAAACTTGCATCTTATGAAATTCTTAATCACAGCGCTAAATACACTCAATTCACATCCAAAACAAGTTCCATTTTCAAAATGTATTTTCCACCTCTATCTAGACAATTTTTTTTTCGCAGAACTTCTCGCCAAATAGTTGACAAAAATACACACATACTTCATTTTCATGTTACCATGTTATTTCATAGGAAATGGATGTGGCAATCAATGCTCTTCAAGTTGAATAGTGTCTGGCATTGTCTCCGTTTTGCTGAACACAATCACACATGCTTTGACAGATGGTAGGTGATGGACTTAGTTAAGGTATAGTCATTTTTCTATGAGGCAGATTTTGAGTTGCTGATGATAAACAATGAATGACGGATCTAAGAATCAGATACAATGAATTTGAAAGCCAGCTTTATAAGCAATACTTCCTTCATCAGTTTCCAGCCTGAGTCAATTAACTCGTTCCACTTAGTGCCTGTGTTTGACGGAATATCTTTTGGTTAACTTTTTGTTGAAATTTTTTGAGCAAAGCCTTACAATTCAGTCGTGGTGTCTTGCTTTGAGAACAATCAGCATATTCAGTACAATTTTTTTTCTTGTTTAAGGTCAAGATGAATTTTGGCTGATTGACTTCCAGCCCTTTGTTTACATGGGAAAAGCTGCCATCAATTTTACTACAGCTTACCTTTCTAGCAATGCAACAGGAACCTGCTCCAATGTTGAACAAAGCCACTCTATAACTGATGGCTATTTTGAAGATGATTTCTTCCAAAGTGGAAACAGTACTGGTTCTAAAGAGCTCTTTGCTACATATGAAAGAGGATTTTATGATGATAATGGGACACGTGTGGATTCAGTAAGTCACAATTACTTCTTCTGTTTGCTTGAATTGTATACTATGTGTCAATCAAGGAAGCATGTTGAGTCTTTTGAGAGCTTGAGATTCCTGGGCATCTCTGACCCCCACCCCATAACATCCCTAGCCCATTTTGCTCAGACACTTTCCCCTGAATTTTTCCCATCCAAACAGTCTTATTCTAGGCAATCCCCAAACCTAATGGGAATCCCCAGGGGAGTTGCCAGCTGTGGAAATTGTTCGGGGTAGGAGTTCCAGAAAGTTTCATTTTAGGTGGTACACTATGATCAGTCATAATGGGAAAATATAGCATTAAGTATGGGACAAAGTAAAGACACGATCTGCAATCCTGGTATGCATTTTGTATGGAAGGAGAATTTTGCAGTGCTGAATATTTTCATGCTTTCAGACGATGGTGTCAGTTTTATTTCTAATGATTTCCATCTATTGAAATATCCACAATGTATTTAATGCCAGATGATGGTAGTTTAAAATTTATGGTCTGGTTAAATTTACCCTGCAGTATGGTAAAAATGTTTTTTACACAAAACCCCTTTTTATGTTTTCCTTGCCTAGATATCTTATGTGGGAAAGATGGATAGTTTAATGAACTGTAAACATAGTGATGGTTCTCTAGCATGGCAGTATCACATTGGTGACCAGGAAATCACCTTTACAACTGTTTTGTATGCAACCAATGTCAGACCCATCAAAGCATACGTACAACTTGAAGAGTCTGTAGCCTACGTACAGACTAATATCAAACTTGTGTGGACAATATCTAGAATTGCAATACTCAAGTAAGCTCATTAACTTTCTTTTCTTTTTCTTTTTTCATTGGGGGAGGGGTTAGCATTAAAGTTTTAGTAAAATCTGAAACCATTAATACTTTCAAAGTACTGTAAACTTTAGAAATGGTTATTTGCATTTAAAAGCATTGGACTTCAATGATACAGTGTACATACACACCTGTGTTCTCATTGGTACAATACCATGAAGATGGGTTTTCTGAATTTAAGAATAGTAAAAAAAAAGTGTTTACAAGGTTCAAGGTAAGGTGCTACGGTAGGCAGTAATGGCAGAATCTACATGTATAGGGATAGGCATGGAAATCCACTTGTACAGTATCATGAAGCCCTTAAACTCTCTTCTCGCTTTTTATTTGAATTTAATCATACCTGTATACAGTAATATTACAGCTGAAGGCTGATTCATTACAGTACTCAGATATGTCAGCTGACAAGTAAATTTGCCTTAAAATTTTGAAATTCTACTGTACTTTGGTCATAACTTAGGTTTTATCACAAACTGCATGTTTTCATCGATACAAAGTCTCAGTTTTTATTTTGTCATTCCAGTTTTGTAATTGCCTCTCAGGAGGTTTACGAACCAAAGATGATTGAATGGGTAGGACGTGTGATTGTAGAGTTTGACTTTGCTATTGTGGAGCCCTACATTGTGGAGGATGGTACACCAGATACAAGCAGAGTGCATCTTGAGATGGGTATCTCCACCCATACACCTGTATCTAACACCTCCTTACTTGTGTTTATGGGAGAGGAGTTCATGTACTACATTGCTGACACCCCTGGTAATATTATGACTGAAATAATCAAAATGGTAAGTTAAATGTTTTGTAAAAATCTGCTCCACTTCTGGTTGTTCTTACATACATGAACAAAAAGTGTGTGCCTGCAGACACGCATGATTCCAAAATAGGACTGTAAATCAAATCAATACTAGGTTTAATCAAAAGTTGTCTCTCTTTGAAATGCAGTTTAAGTATATTACCTCACCTCAGGATGTGAGAGTGTATTGCCTCGCCCTATGATGTGAAAGTGTATTACCTCACCTCAGGATGTGAATGTGTAGTGCCAATTTAGGTATGTAGCTTATTGATTAATTAAAAACAAAAGCTTCAATGTTTTTGTTACAGTTACCTTACATTTGTCTTGATCTTCCGACGCCTGCTGCTGTGCTACAGTATAAATGCTGAATATTAAATATTTGACCAATTTTTATAGCTCTATGTTTCTTCATAATCATATTAGGCTTTCTTTTTTATAGACGATGTATGTTTATATTGTAATATTATTTTGTAAATGTTGACCACAAAGAAGTTTGTTTTGTGATGAAATGGATAGACTGGAATTTAAGCCTGCGATTTCAAAGCAAATGTTGAGTGTGAATTGAGAATGCTTTTTCATAAAGTAGCATATTTGAATAGAAAACACTGTTCATTTACTTGTTTAGATGCCACCTGTCTGCTTCCTTACATTTTCTGTCTTAGCCACCAAAAGTTGTTTAAAAGATGGATCTGTTGCATCTAGTGTAGTGGCAATGATATGCACAGAATCAAAGCCAATTGAACTGTTATTGTCCCATGCTGTTCTGCATATGCATTGTACATATTATAGACTAAATGTTTGGCCACAAGTTTCCATTGTGGTCAGGGCCTAAAACAAAATGTTCATTTTGGTTGATTATCAATGGTCAAAAGGTTCAAACTTACTTTAATGTTATCTTTTGCCCATTAGAAAGGCTTATTGGAATTTAACCCACTCTTTAGAGCAATGGTTTGGTCTCACTGTTAACTCCCATCAATTGTACCTATTACTATTTGTTTAGCATTGCCAGGCATTAATTGAAAACAATGCTAATTTACTGTTTGCTGCCACTTTCTGCTTCCTTGTATGTTTCTAGCCACCAACAGTCATTGAGGAATCACCATCATGCACTTTCAGAAGACAAGGTTATTGTCGTCAGCAGTGGGAATTTGAGTTTATTTTGGAAATGAATACCACCTTTTTGAGTGAAGAGAAACCTCTTGATGCAACTGGTATCTTCTACTTCCACTTTGACTCCTACCACTGTGAAGACTTGGTTCCAAGTATAGGTAACGATAAATTATGTATGGCCATGAATGGAGAACATGCCAACGATGTATTTTACACCATGTGACTTATTTCTTTGGATGACAAAGGCCTCTTTCTTATGTTGACTTTCTATGGAGTGCTGGTTTTAGCAGGGCATTTCACCTCTCTTCTGAATATTTTTGTCCAAAATTGTTATTTCTTTCGTATCATTTTATTGTGCATGTCTTCATTGGCAGGAAAAGGAAGTAATTCATTTAAAAAAAATCGGAGCTTTGGAAAGAAAATAAATGAAATGAGCAGACAGAAGTAATGTTAGTGCTAATTCCTTTTACCTTTCAAAGTGATTGGCAAATCCATGTGCGATGACATGAGTACACAGCCTCTATAGCTAGGTTTGCAGGTATATGCATGGTGTTATCAAGTATGACAATGAATTGGAAATCATGAAGGATGTCTTTCACTTACTATACTGGTCAGCAAGTTTAAATTAAATACTATGGCCTGGATGTCAGAGAATGAAGAAAGAAAGCATCTGTAGGATAGGTATCATACATTAATGGATCACATACATGTTTGTAAACAAACATAAGGGTAGCTGTTTTCAAGATTTGTGGATGGTTGAAGGCTGTCATTGTTTTTAGTGATTTATAGCTTGAAGTTAACAACAGATATCAAGACTGAGGGAAAATGTAGAAGCATACAAACAGATTCAAAAGTAAAATATTTGTAGAATAGTTTGTTGAACACCTACAATGTTAAAATTTTGGGATAATAAAAAAAATTATGTAAAAGTAGAGAGAGCTGCAATAGAAGTTATTAAACCTTAGCCATTACACTTTTTGGAAACAAATACTACAGGTTGTAACTTTGTTTTAATTCATAGACTGTGTCAGCCATGGACTCCCTCTCTGGAATGTGAGTGCTGATGTAACTCTACAGACAGTTGTTGATATTGTTGATGAAGAAATGGATGTTGTCTCGGTATGATATTTGTTTTGATTCCTTTTCATTTTCCATTTCTTGTTAATTTGGAAGACTAATTATAAATGCAAGAAGGTATTAAGGTAACCTAGTCAAGGAAGTTCATGCTTACAAGTATATAACCTCTTTTTCCAAAATCTTGATTAAATTAACTGAGAAGTCACAGTTCCATACTTTTGAAACATGACAGACAGTTTGTGGCCATAAGAATTGGAAGTGTTTGTTTTCATGATTCATTGCCCATTGTGTTCCAGTTTAGCTTTTGCTTTTATTCAAAAGTCAACCATCTAAGCAAATAATTCAGATATTATTCTGCTTACTATTATTACCTCACTTTGCCTCGCGTTGCCTCACCTCGCCTCACTTTTTCAGTGTCAGTATTAATGAAAACCATTGACTTCATATCTTTTGAACATGACACTGAAAAGCTATTCTTTGTTGTTGTATAGTCTATATTATATCATGTTGACTTAACATGATGACAGTAGGTATTTATTTTGCTAGTTCATAGCAAACATGCCTATCAAATTTAGACATTGTCACCTGTTTGAAAAATGCTCATATTTGTGGCAAGTATTTTATTGGAAGTTAACTTTTTATGGGACATTTATTTGTCAATGTTTATGTGGCTCTTCAGAAACTGAAAATTTCAATGCAGTGTTGTTGATTCCCTTTGTTTCTTGACCATGCAGGTGTCTGTCATCAAGATGACTAATGACAAAGGAGAAGACCTTCGTGGAGGGTCACCGGTCAGTCACCTGGAGAATGTCACTGTGGAAGTTGCTATCTCTCCTTCCTTCTTGAGGGAACGATTCCAGTTGGAACTGTCTTTGTTCATGGTCTGCATGGGAGAGGATCCATCCAAGTCAACTCGTGTAATGTGTTGAGTATTATAGGGATAGCTTTGGGGGAGAGAAGGAGTATGGATGAACAGAGGGCAAAAGACTTTGAAGAATCTCATGTGCTTCACTAATAACTGCTTTTAATGCTACTTAATCACACTATCTGTGTATAAAGTATTAAAGTGTGTTAAGGTGTTCCTTGGTTCTCTCTTTATTGTTTCTTAGTTAGCAGCATTTGTATAAGGCACAACCAATTACCCAATTTTTTAGCAAGATTAGTTCAACTTTTCTCCATAGGATTACTCTCATGATATATAGGAGCAAGAACTGTATATGATGGACATAAACCAAGGATATCACACTTGGATTTAAAAATTGTAGTGACAAAAATAATGCAAAAATATTTGTCACATAATGTAACAGAACCAAATTGAATTACATACCTGTTATGTGTTTGTAAGTGATGGGGTTTGCTAATCAAATGAAGGTTACTGTATCATTCTTTAGGAATTAAGGAATCTGCAGTAATTTGACTTACTTTAATTATTTGCAAGACACTTTGAACTGTACATACAACTGTACACGCATGGTGTCACAGTAATTTTTCTTCCAGGGTTGCTTGGGATCAGATGAGTCGGAGAGATACACAGCATTCATGGCCGATGACTTTGAAATGGACTATGATCCTCTTCTTGACCCAATGTACCTCATTGAATCTAGCACCTCAGGTCAGCTGCTGGCAGAATTTTCGTTACAGAACCATTCAGTGATTTATACTTTACTCTTACATTAAAACTTTTAATACTGTTTAATTCTTCTTACAGTTCAAAAATATGTATGCACAGAGATGATGGGAAATTTTATCACAGTATCATAGAAATGAGTTAGGTATCTCATAGCTTGCACTTCACTGTAAAAATGAAGAATCCATGTCCCCTTGTCCATTTAAAGTGACTAGTAGTGTCACTAATTCTGGGATGAACATAAGGGAAAATATTCTCAAATAAGAAAGTTAAAATATTTCATTGCTGAAAGGGATATGTCCATACAGATGTCATTTTTTAAGATAACAGTTCAAGAGGATTTTCTGTTGGGTGGAAAGAGTCTACATCTAAATGTAGTAGTTGATGGAAAAAGTTTACAAAGGTTGGAAACTAAGGGATCTGATTTCGTAGTTTGGTTGTAAGTGTCGTTGTTTTGGTGTAAACAACTTTAAAAAGAACTCCTGAGGTGCTTTATCTTTGATAAGTTGAAGGAATAAGCCACATTTTCTCTAAATCCATTCTAGGATCAATAAGGAAGATGTGGTCTCATGCATGTGATTGGCTAACTGTAATCTCTCTTACTATCTTCTTTAACTGCAGCCCACAGCCTTACAACACCTACAAGAGCTGTTATAGAACCAACACGCTTTGGTAAGATGGTGAAATGGCTGTAAAATAAATATCAAGAAAAAATTTAAATATACCAGTAACTGTACGTAGGTCTTGAAACTTTATTCTCATACGCAGCAGTTAGAATATCAAAGAAATCACAACACAAGGAACAGAAGATAGGTAAAATGGTTTGTGTAAAGCCTTCCATCCATCTCAATGAGGTTCCATGTATTTTCATGTAATCAGCAGAATTTAGAACTGTCCCATGTATATGACTCTTTGAAAGGTTCAACTGTCTGAACATTGTTTCATTTTTGGTTTCGATGAAAAGAGAAACCTATGCATCCGTGATGGCGTGTGTGTGTGTGTATGTGTGTATGTGTG
>JAAAJZ020498163.1:0-11749 GCA_010015985.2 Actinopyga echinites
GAAGCTTATTGATTTTGGAGTTTCACATATTCAGCCACACATCTTTGGAATAAACTGCCAGATCATCTCCAGACCTGTACAAATCTATCTATATTCAAAAGTTCTTTTAAGACTTACTTTTACTGTGATTTATATGATTGTTACTATTATTCTTGTTGTTATTATTGTTGTAATTATTAAGAAGCATCGTTCATCATCTTTAGGGTCATCAAAATATGTACCTGAACAACCATTAGAAGACTTTTATGCAGTCAGTGAAAAGTTTAGCCCTGCTGTGAATGCTAGGAAGCCAATCCTGAAAAAACAAACATCTCCTGCTGTCAGTCAGAACAAGCCATCAATGGATCAGAAATCTGGTAAAGTGTATGTTCCAAGTGAACTGACTGCAGATGTAAAAATCAGGTAATAATTTCATTTTGTTTAATTTTTTATCATGTTTTAAAGTGTTTCTGGTTTTGAAGATTTAATCCAGGGAATAGGTGGTGGAGTTTAGGGCTGTGAAAGTAAGGATTTCTAAAATTTTAGAGCTGAAAATGTGAATCAAGGTCGCAAAGATTTGGCATTCAAGGGATTGAAAAGTTAGTGCTTGGTCAATTTATTATGATTTAGGTGGGATTCCTCAAAGTGAGATTACCCCACTTAGCTGGGTCCTAAACATTGCTGGATTCTAATTCTGTGATCTATGGGGTTGTTCACTAGTGGTAATAGATGAGGTAAGCAGGGCTTACAACTGCACAAACCTAAGGTAAGTTTAGTGATTTTTGGAGAGAATTTGAATGTCTTTGCTTCTTTTGGCTTACATTGCCAAATGAAATCACTTAACACTGAAATTTAAAATTTTTTTTGGCTATGAAACTCTTAATTTTCGGGATGCATTTATTCATCTAATTTCACGGAAAGTTTAATTGTTATTTGAAGTAAGCCTATCACATGGATAGAAAATGTGGTGATTTCTCTTTTTCCTAGGAATGCATTGAATGAGAGTTCATCATCTGAAGGGCTTCATTTAAACTCAGTCGTGGACCTAGCAGGACCCATCAGTGATCAGATGGTAATAGAAAGAGAGACCCAGGTATGAGAAATGAGTTATTAAAAAATGCCCTCAATTCAAAAATCTGTGACAACCTGTGACTGTGATGAAGCCAGATCATGGGTGGAAATGGAAAAAAAAATGTGTAGTTGCCGTGTATTTACATTCTTTTGTGAAGGTTGGAACTTTCATACAAGCTATTGCTTTTTCAGTCTCCCTCTACTCCATTTAAAGTTGGAATATTATTTTGCACAGAACAAATATGCAGGAATAAACTCAAAATGTTCCAGATTACCCTGTTGGAACAAATGGCAAATCTCTGGATTTGGAATGCCTTGGACCTGTATGAAGTTTGACACATACTGACACTCATTTTCATGTTTTGGATTTTATGCCACCGGTTTTGCTGCATATTCTTTTGATAACTGGTTTTATGTATCACTTTTCCATCTCATTACCAATTACCTACCAAACCCTCACTTAATTATGGACTTGTACATTATCAGCTCTGTTCACTTTGTCTGTATTACAGCAAGAACCAGTCGAACCAAGATTGAGGCACAGGCAGCCAGCTGCACAGATACCCCCACCAAGACCTCACACTGCCTTGGGTCACTCGAGTAGGGCCCACATCATGATCCCTGATGGTAGAGCCAGGAACTCTCCTGCCAGTTCCCCTCGATCATCCTTTGGAAGGTATTTACTTCTTTCTTTCAGAGATGAAACTATGTGCAGAGTGAACATTTCAAAGTTGGGATGACTGGGAGTTATTCAGCTGTTGCTCATGCCAAAAGCATTTGGTGGTGCCCATACTCTTGTCATGTTAGAGGAAGGTGTCTTATAAGGCAGAAAGAATTCCGTTTCGTTTTAGACTCTTCATTAAAAGTCTCTCTGATCAGTTCAGCTGTTTATTTCTTTGCAAGGCTACACTTCTATGTACAGTAACTCTGACACCTGCGACTTTTTGAGCTAGAATCCATTTCTTCCTTATTCATGAGCTAATTTACTGGCTGCTGATTGGACTTGTTATTTAAATATTAAGTAGATGGTGATCAAACTCACTCTGCATTCAAAGATTCTTTCATGATCTTTTGACTTTAACATGGTGAGGCAGTGGGACTTTGCAATTCAGTGAACATAAAGCATGGGAAATCATACACCTTAAGCTTATGGACTTCGTCACATGAAATTTTATGGTAATTAGAGTTGTTTCAGTTGATTTTAAACTGGATGTTTATCATTTGGTCTTTGTTCATGGTCTCATACATGAAAAAGTAATAATGTGTTCTGTTCCCATATAGACTTCAAAATGTGGCAAAAGTTTGCAGATGTTGGTATTGTGAAGACGGTTTTCCAGTGCAGGAGTAATACACATCCACTGTGCAGGCAACCGTTGATACCAATTAGTGTTGCCACCGGTTGAATCTCACTTTTGTTACAGCAAATCAACTCAGCTTTTGCCAGTAGTAAGACATGGCTGGCAGTGGACCAGCTCTCTCCGCCACATAAAGACTTGTGTCTCCTCTAGGTTGTTACTCCATTTGGGGGAAGTTTCCGATTTTTGCCTGCCATGGTTTGTATCCAGGGTGGCTTTTCTTGGAAAATTATCTCACAAAGCTCATTCTTCTTGTGATTTTCAGTATGTTCTCTTATTTGCATTTTCAGCCAAGACAGCCCAAGGTCTAGTGTTGGCGATATCTTTGTTGGGCATCCTCACAAGTCCGATTACGATGTACATTTCAGGAGGAAAGCTCGTCCTCTGACTGCCCCTACTCAGATACCCTACGCAGTACAACATGCACCAATCCGACCAGACACAACCAGATACAGGTAGGATACACATATATATGTATATGCTCTTGATGAGAGCATGTGCATTCCTGTAAGTTGATGGTAATCTGTTAGTAGGAAGGAGAGAGTACTGTCAGTGTTGTGATATGAGTGCAAGACATTTCAGGAGGAAAGCTAGACCCTTATTGCCCCTACCTGGGTACCCTATGCAGTGCAGCATGCTCCAATCTGTCCAACAAAACAAGATACAGGTAGGATATTAATATATGTTCTGGATGAGAGCATGTGCATTAATGTTACTGACTGTTGATGATCTGTTACTAGGAAGCAGAGAGCACTATCAGTGTTGTGATATGAGCACAGGACCATGGGTAAGACAGAGGCACCATAGTACCAGTAAAGGTGTAGGTACCATGGTACCAGTATAGGTACAGGTAATGGGTCACAAATACACTTATGGATTCGGGTAGTAAAAGAACTGCATCGAGAGTATGAATGTAGATCCTGAAACAGTGGCTATTGGTATTGTGCTATGGGTTATATATATGTTGAGTTATGGGTACAGGTAAAGATACTGGGACTTAAATACAGGTATGAGAATGAGTTCTAGAAAACTGCTGCTACTACATCTAACCCTCTGCTTTCTCAACTGCTTCTGAGCTATACTCCCTTTGTGAAATTTCCTGCCATGTGTACCCAAGCAAACACCCATTTTATGGCTCTCTAGGCTGTTGTTTGGAATATCATACATAATTATTTTCTTCCAAAGTTCCACTGAACTGTGTAAGTTCATGAATGGATTGTAATGCTTAACTGCTAGTTATGTATCTAAATTTTTGAAGTTATTTCAAAAGTCACAGAATTGACTGACAGTAAAAGGTTGTTGACTGTCAGTAAGGAAAAAAATTGTGCTTACCAACTGGACTGTTCTTTTTCAGATGGAGGGATACTGGCTTTGGACATCCAACTTATTGTAAAATTTTAAGGTATAAGAGCATAGAAGAAGGAATAGATTACTTGCAGTGATTATTTCATTACCATATTAGTAACTATAAACTTCTTCTTCTACCGTTGACATTTAAACTAACCATGTAACAAAATGTCATCTTCGGTATTTGGTTTCTTTGAGTCTTTTGAAAGGGTAGTGATGCTTGAAACATTACTTGCTGTGTTTCTCTAGATTATTTTTCTTCAGATTGTTTTTCTTCAGGTACACTTGCTTAATACCCTTCCTGTTCCTCTGCTTTGTTGTGAAAGACCTGTTTTATTTCATACCCATTTTGCTTTTATAACAGCCTTTCTAATCTTTCTCATTAATTCACATTTAGTTTGGGGGTGACTATGCTTCATGTGTGATAATGTTATAATTTTAATAAACCCATCTAATTGTTATGAGGATGAAGTTGCTGTTTTGTTTTAGTGAATATTTGTTGTCACAATTGGATACACACTGAAGTTTTTAGTGTGAGCTAGGTAAAGTGTGATACATGATAAGTATGTTTTGTAGGACTTGGGGCAATATGCAAACTTCAAAATGTAATTTATTCATCATGCCAAGGCAAAGTCACTTTAGGTTATTCTTGGTTTGATACTCTTGTCTTTCATTAAGCTGTGTCATTGACTTAAATCCTTTATCTCAATTGTCTCTCTGCACCCATGAGTAAAAATAAGTACCTGCATAACTTGTCATCTGGCACAGTGTATAACAGAGTTATTGGCTATTGGACAAGTTACTGTTGACTTGACTAGGTGCACTATTTGTTAGTTTAGATCTGTTGCTGGTGTTAAAGTCCATCACAAAAAAAAAGGCCCTGCCTCATAAAAAAGGCCCCACTTCATAAAAAGGTATAGAGGTATGATTGATTTTGAGTTTGTTTACCCACAGGTGTTTTGCACCATAAATCAAACTTATGCTGGATCGCAACTCCTCGTAAGTAGGGCTTAGGTATTGTTACTGTTACTAATAATAATTTTAACTCCCCACCTCTGTAGGAGTAAAAGTGCATCACCAAAATCGTTAAGGACAGCAGGATTTTCATCAGCAGGCGGCAGACCCAGAACAGCATCCAGTCTACCCAGCCAGATGTGGACTTCAAAGATAGTAAGTTTTAAGTTTATTTGTGAGGAACAAATTAGTTTAGACAATTTGAGCAGCAGTCTGAGACTTTCACTGTTATGGATGGGCAGTGAGGGGGGGGGGTTGGCATACTTGTGTGCAATAATGGATGCTTATCAATAGAACTATTAAGTAGCACTTGTACTTCCTTGAGTAGCAAACTGCAAATAAAATAGCAGTACATCTCCCTGTTGTTTGAGAAGAGTTCTTGTCATCTGGTCACCTGTTAAAATGAGGGACTTAATGTGAAAATTGAGATAATGTGAGTTAATTTAGTGCGGTTTACCTTTGGGACACATGGATTTATGTGGAGATACTGACAAGAACGGGATGTTGAGTGATGAATATGATTCATCATAGCAAAGCTAAAGCCAGGCAAAAAATGAAGTATGGCCCAGTCCTGCTATTTTGTGTTTAAGAAAATCATTTAGATATAACTTGGGTAACTTTTGATCAAATAGGAAAAGCCAGCAAGTACAAATCTAGTTACAATTTTTAGAATCCCTGGATTGCATTCACTAAACAGCTTTACATGCAGAATGACAGAAAGTTTACAAATTTATGTCGAGTCATAGAATCAATATCTTTATTTTTCAGCCAAGTGGTACCAAAGTTAGGGTACCTGGTGCAGCAAGTCACAGTTCCTGTACCATCCATCCCCTCACCATATCTGCTTTGATGTCAGTTAGGTACCTGGGGGGCACCAGCTCAAACTTCAGGTGAGTCTGTCTTCATCAGTCATGAAAATCCTTACTTTGGATTGATCTTCTTTACTAGATTTTCACATTTTTAGTTTTGTAGGTTTTACCCTAATGTCAAAATTATCAAAAATGGATCTTACCTGCCAAAGTGTGATGTGTGAATACTCAGATAAAGAAAAAATGATGCAAAGATTCTTTTGGAGCATGATTACTCTCTGTCTGTATTCACATTCAGTCCGTGCCTAGTTATAACGTGAGTGCCAAACACAATTTTATGTTCCCTTGTTCTCTTATGTTGACACAACACAAATCAGCAGTTGTTTGCAAAATTTTAATAAGCTGTCACCTGTGCTGGGGAAAGGTGCAAATTACTTTCATGTGTAGTCTTCATATTCTCTGAAATTGGGTTGTTTGCATTAAGATACACGTATGTACATGCACCTTATGGGTTTGCTGGCCATGAGATGCTAAAACTGCTTGATAAAGGTCTCATTCTGCATGTACACTCGGCATGTAGGCTACTGTACTGGTGTTTATGTTTGTTTCTGTGTGTTTTGGGAAGGTTATAAAATTTCTTCAATGAAACAATATAATTTTACGTCATATTTTTTTGCTTGGTGCAGATGGAATACTTTGCATAAAAGTCAATATCTGAAAAGTACATGGCAGATTTAAAACATGTGGGAATGTACTTCCTTGAGAACTTCTTCAGAATGCTATGGTTTCTGCCAACTCTTGTAATCACCTGCCTCACAGTGAGTCAGATGGTAAGGCTGTGATGAATTCATTGATGAATTGAAATAGAAGCTACTCACTTCATGTCTGCTGTGGTATAAAATGTCTACACTATGTTTATATTTGACAGGGAGGGGCTCAGTCCCAGGGCCATGAAGTATTGGAATGATGAGGTAGTACTCCATGTTTCTGTTTTTTTTTAATAGTTTGTGAATTCAATAAATGTTTGATTAATTGTCTAGTCAATGATATTTAAATAATCAACATGAGTTTTGCTACAAGTATGATTGTATGCATTTTTGTGATCTACTTTGAGTGTGTAGCAGTAGAAATTTATTCATGGTATATGAATAGAGTAACTCATATAGTTCAGTCAAATTACCATAATTCTAAAAAAAAAATTAACATATTTCTTCATAAATTTTGGAATAAAGTCATTTCATTTGTTGAGATGGGGTTGGAATTGTCATGAAATTTGCAGAAAATATTTGATAATGATTTCTGAATTGCAAAAAACTATTATATTCATGCATTGTTACTTCTTTGTTCTCTTTACCCTCTGTGGCATGCATTTTGTTTTATAGCCAGTGCATTATGTTGCTGAATCAACTAGGTTGACTTTTATTGATTTTTTTGTTCATAGGAGATACCGAGTGATCTTCCACCAAACCTTGAATTCATGACCATTTCCAAACCAGCCCATGTTTACGGTAAGTTCTTTCCATTTTACACTGAAGTTTACCTTACGAAGTTCTGCACCTGTAGCGATCTATTTGTGTTTTTTATTCGACACAGCCTTCTTTTGCCAAAAATGTTTTGTCCTGTTAGAAGAATATCCTTATAGCCTGAAAATGATATTTTTTCCACCATGAGGGTAAACCCATTAATAGCTGCTCAGGTTAGGTGGAAATGGGCTTATATCAGAAGCCATACTGGCATGGATGTAGTGTGACCATGTCCATTTAATAGTTCTGAAAAAGTTAAGGATACTCATTTGCTCTCAGATTAAAAGAAATGTTTTTTATTTGTTGTTTGCAGAAACCAAAACAAGAAATGAAAGGTGAGATGTGTTTGCTTCTTTGGATAATTTTGTCTTCCAATTTTTGTTTTATCTCTTTTACATTCAAGAAAAGACTTTGTTTGCATTGTGGAAAGTTGTAAATATCTAAGTAGTTGTTGTTGTTTTCCTGTATTATTTCAATTACATTGAAATAATAATTCCCTTGCTGGAAAAGGGGCTCATTTTCAGTCATTCTGCTTTTGAAGAATACTTCAAATTTTAGTTCAATATTTTTCTTGCCAGGAAATACTTTTAAAAATGCACACTGTATACTACATTCTTGTGGTTGTAACTTTTTCTTATGGCACTGCATATATAGAATCCTTCCATAGCAGGAAGTTCCTCAATTAATAAACTTTCTTCTCATTTTGAATCAGTCTTGAACAAAAGGTTGTATCCACCCCTTCTGCTGATATCCCTGAAAGCACTAATCCACCTCAGTACCAGGACTGGAGCAGTCCTCAGGACTCGGTTGAGGGTCTGGTTCAAATGGGAAGGGCAATGTCAGAAAGGGGCGGAGGAGATGCAGACTCACAAAGCAGAGGTTCACTTGATGGGAGCAGTGGGAGGGGGTTTTCCCCAGAGCCAGCTGATCTCTCTGATGTTGAAGATGACACCAAGAATGAGGTACTCTTGGCCACACCAAGAGAGGATGAACCAAAGGAAGAGAAGGCTGGGGATGGGGAAGAGGCAGCAACTACTGGAGAGGCAGGAGATGCCAGAGATGGAGAGACAGTGGAAGATGGAGGGGAGAAAGCAAAGGTGGGCAGGATGGTGAGGATGTAGGTCATCTGGAGGGTGTAGAGGGGAAGGTGGGTGAAGATGGGGAAGGAATAGTTATTGATGGAGAGGCAGGAGATGTCCAAGATGGAGACACAGGAGAAATTGTACTTCAACAAAGCAAGGATGGGCAGGATGGTGAGGCTATAGGTGATAGGATGGGTGGAGAAGGGGAGGTGGCTGGAAAGGGGGACAAGGACAAAGATGAGGAAGGGGATGACATCTCTGGAGAGGCAGGTCATGTCAAAGTTGATGAGGGACAAGAAATTATAGTTGAACAAAGCAAGGATGGGCAGGATGGAAATGATGTGAATGATAGTGGTGTTGCGGTGGGGGGAGAGGGGGAGGAGGCAACACACGCAGAAAAAGTTACTGCTCGAGAGGAAGTGAAAGGTGATGTACATAATGATGAATATTCAGAAGACAAAGGATCAGAAGGGAAACAGGATGAAAGTGAAGGTGATCCTAATTGTGATGCTGAATCTAAAGATGAAAATAATGAACAAGTGGTTGAGGTCAGAGTAGAAGTGAAACAGATGAGTGGTGAAGGGGGAGGTGCTGCTGAGGAGAATGTCATGGTGCAGGATGTTGGTGTTAAAGCAGATGAGATACAGAGATCAGAATCCAAAGGTACTTGAAGATGATTATTCATCATATTCCAAACAATTTTGCCTTGTATATCACTTTTTAAATTCATCATACTAGGACCATAGCTACATAGGTAACATGAATGAGCAACATTAGGTGTGGGGGACCTTTATTAAGTGAATAGCAGACTAAAAGAGAAGCAAAAGTATAGCTTATTTTCTCTGAGGGGGTGATCAGTTCATATAATATGGCTATGGTTGATATGTAGCAAAAGTTTGATTATTTGACTTTCAGTAAAATAATTTTATCTAAACCAAACAAGAACTCATATGTAATTTTCAAGAAGTGCCAGTTAGAAATGTTAACCAGAGATGAAACATAATTAATCCAGAGTGTTGACAATTCTGTGTATAGTAAAGTCTAGAGAAAATTTACTGTTGCCACTCTTTGGTAGCCCAGTAAATGAGTAGGTCCAAATTACTTGCTTCTGAAAAAAAAAGAAAAAGAAAATGTTGTAATGACACTCTTTGGGGACTTTCTCTATGTAGCAGAATATTAGTTGAGACTTTCAAGTTAAGTTGTGAGGATGTGTTTTAGCTTTTTATTAGACTATGTGGGCCAGTCATTTTCATTTAGCTCATTTTATTCTAAGCATTGTGTGAGCAGTAAAGATGATTCAATGTTCCAGACTGCTTCAGAAGATTTGACATCAATCTGACAAAGTCATTCAGAGTAAAATAAAATTTTCATTTTTCTGTGGTAGTGCTATATTAATAGACCACTTGCATATGACGTCACAGAGAAGAAAGCAGTGCCCTCGTTGAGGTATGCGTATAGCGTTACAAGTACACTGACACAAATGCAGACAGCTGATTTGTGCAGCCATAGGATACGCGCTAAGTCGACTTCGCGCGTGTGGGAAGTCTACTTCGTGGGAACAGCATGTTTCATTATTTGCCCTCGAGAAGGGTGCGTGTGACGTCAAGCCCTGAAGGCGAGAGGGGCGCTGATGATTTCAAGGGGCCCGCTCTAAGAATGAAACACTGAATAAAATGGAATGAAAAAACGGCGCCAAAGGCGCCCCTCCCCAGAGGTGTGTGGTTCAGGGCCCCCAGGGGGCCCTTTATTGAGCTTCTAGTGGGGTCCAGCAGTTAGCCTGCGGAGCAGCTCTCTGTGGCTACGAAAAAATTGTATTTTTAAGACTCGGGCATTTCAGTAGTTAAACTGAACAATTTTTAAAAGAAGAACAGAGAAAGGCCACTTTTCACTACAGCTGAACAAAGATGGACCCCCAAGAATACCCGTCCTGAAGCACCTTACCGCACACCATTTTCCAATAGACTCCTTTTTATATGACGTATGGATAACCTCTACCTGTAATTGGGCGCGCGAAGCGCGCCAAAAAAAAATTAGAATTTTTAAGATATTTCGATAGTAAAATTGAACATCACATAACCTGTTTAATTGGAATAAGGTCTTGTACTGATTTATGAAGTTGGAAAAGGTTTTCCGCGTATATTTTTGAAGTTTAAAAAGGTATATTTTCGAACTTGAATATTCCAGCCTTGATTGGGAATGTCGTTTTCCGATAAACCCATCATGCATGGGTATGAACAGTGACAGTTGTGTGCAGTGTACAAATGTAGCTCCCTGAAAATTTTGAATGTGGAATTATTTTCCAAGATAACAATTGAATAACGGCTCAGCGTTGAAACACTTTCAGTTTCGTAACAAAATAGAGCAAATGTAAATTACGAATCCCCGGAATTGGTTTGAGCATTTCATTTTCATCCTCGTTAAAATATATGTCTTTCAACGAGTGGGGAACGGAGGCAGAACCTCCGTTCTTCGCCTTTTCTCCATCCTGTGTTTCTTTCTAATCACCTAAGCAGGAAAAACAGTAAACTTAAATCGTTTGCTGTTGTGTAATATGAATCCTTTTGGGACGGTATTGCAATTGACGGTGAAGGAGCGGGGAAAGAGCAAAAATTTTCATATTTACAGGAGATATACAACAGAAATCAAGTACGTGTATATCCACAATTTATTCGAAAGACGACCGCCAACAGAATTTTGACCTCACATCTGCTTTTTCGGGTAATTTGAAATTTTGTTGGTATATCAATGGGGAGGGGAACGTGCCACAATCTTTTTGTTAACCATGAGTGTACGGAAGACGTTCGTCGCTTATTTGACTGAAGTACGCCTTGGCTAGCAATACTTTATTCCGAAATATTATGTTTTAGAAAGAAACTCTTAAAGAAAAGTGAAAGAGAAAAATATTGATAAAATCTGTCACGGTCTGTAGAAGAATAAAATGTTATATTACAAACTTAAAATTCGTTAACTTGGTAATAAATTGCAATTTCACTGAAGTAGGGTCAGATATTGAAACGTCAGCATGACGAACGGCCACATGCGTTTAAGTCACCGATACTCCTTGTTAAGTACGGTGCTGGGAGGGAGACTACAGGGGCAATGTTATTCATTTCATATCGAACTGCTTCGAAAGGACCAACAAGTCCACAATCAACATACCCCTCGCTACTCTAGTAGACAAGGTAATTCAGCCGATCGATTACCTTGCTTTGTACATTAACATAATGTGTCAAACAGAACATCGCGCGCGAAGCGCGCGGAAAATTTTGGAATTTGGGGTGAGTAGAAATGTAGATGAGTGTAACGTTGGAATATGACCACCTAAATTCGTCCTTCAAAGTTCCCTTATGAACATGTATGACCCTGATAAGCAATAGAGCCTACATGAGTTACTCATCAAATGGGGGGGCATTTGATATTGTGTCCCCCACCCATCGAAATGTGGAGGTACGTGTCTCCCCGTCCCCCCAGGACTGACGCCCATGCTTACGGCCAGGGGCGGCCGCACAGAAGCGTTGATAGTAACAGCTTTGATAGCGCTATCAACTCTCTATCAAACCTGCCACTAT
>JAAAJZ020499271.1:0-11745 GCA_010015985.2 Actinopyga echinites
AAAACAATTTTACACCATGGTTCCCACTCCCAGGAAGATTCACATAGAAACCAAATGAAATGGGTCACTTCTGGAGGAGACAAGAATGGTTATTCAACACGATCTTTCAGTCTGTAAGATGAGAGAGAGAAAATCGTTTTTATTAAACAAATAACGTCCTAATTTCACACTAATGCGTATGAGGGATATATCCATCTTGTAATATAGTAATAAAATAACAATTCTGCAGTGGGATGAAAGTTACAGTATTTGAATTCTGCAGTTAACAGATTGAAGTGAATGATTAGGTGGAGTAAGATTGTTTCTTAAGTTTAAATGGCCCCCGTAGGAGGAGGGGGAAGTGGGATTAGTTGGAGTCAGTACTGTCATTGGTATCACTTGACCCATGCAAACAGAAGATAGAAAATGCCACCTTTTCAACCAATCTCAAACAAAATTCAAGAAAATTTTCCTTTTCTGCATGTAAAAACTGTCCTGTTCCCCTTCACTTTAAGCTAGTGACTCTTAAATGCAGATCTCAAGCCCTTTCAATGTAGTTCCTGATTTTGTGATCATTTAAATAAATTGACATCATAAATAAATTGATGTAGCATGTTTTTTCCTTTCCAATGTTTGATATGTTGTCATGGAGACCACAGCCCCGCCTCTTTATTTAGCACTCCCTGTAAAAAGTTTGAGAATTACAGCCTTAACCTCAAATTAAAACAAGTAAAAGTCTTACTGTGGGCTGCCTTCTTCAAGTCCTCTGTTCAGCTCAATAAATGTGTTCATCCTATCTCCCACATCCTTGTCTGTTCTGTGACCATCCTTCTTCTTGTAATTGTTGGATGGAACATGAGACAGTTATTTAAAACTTTTAGGTTTTATATTCAATCAAAACCTCTAAAAAATTCAAAGGAACATGGGGAATCATTTGATCTTGTTCTGTTTCTTGTTGTTGATTTTATGTGTCTCACCATTCTTTCCTCTGTATTCAAGTTTTTTAAAGTTAACCACGTTTACAAGAAGTAAGGCAGTCTTTAAGTATATTACAAGTCAAAAGCTTATTTGTTAAACTGACAAAATGGCTACTCACTGCAAAGTAAACAAATGACTTCTGGCTAGCCATACACCTGAGTCAATTTTAAAATATTTGTTGCAATGGAATTGACACATATTTCCTTCTCTGTAGACCCACTGTCACAAGGAATCTGTCAGCATCTACCACAGCAGGATCAACTATCCAGAGAACACGAAAGTCAAGCTATGTGGATCGCATTGTGAAACATCCATGCCAAGTCTTTGTAGTAAAAACAGGTCAATTTTAATTATTTGATAACATTTGATAATATTTGAATATTTGAATAAAGCTGCAGTTCAAAAAAAAGGGCTAAGAACAACTTTTAATTCTCAGAGATCACTCTCAGTTTTTGGTGATAAGTCCGCATGTCCACTCTTGAAGCAGAAGATTTTTACTTGGTAGGAGATCCAACTACAAGACCTGCTTTGAATGTCGCTAGTTGGCAGATTTTGAAGATGTTCCTTTTTGTCGTGCACTTGGAAGATTCAGTATGCTTAAAATATGTTTAATGACTAAACGTGAAACGTTTCATCATTTGCACAGTCTTGTCCATATCTCAAATCTAGTTACAAATTAATTTTTTTCAAGGGGGGAGGAGGGCACATTTGAAAAAAAATTCCATGTGATATGTTGAATGTGGATATACTATTTACTTATCACCCCTTGATAGAGTTTCGAAATTGAAACATTTCGGCTCATTTGTATATGTTGGTAATATTTTTACCGTTACCACCAGCTGGAAGTACAGTAGTGAAAGACAGTCTTTTGAATTTTGCAAGTGTTGCAAGTATTGGTGAAGTAGGAGACATGAATCACTGATATCTCTACTTACTGTACTGGTGGTATCCTCATTTGTGAAACCAATGAGTGCCATATTGGGACCACATCAAAAAGGACATTGGTATGTAGTATTTACTGTGTGCACTGTGCTGTGTACTGCAAGCAAGGTGCGAACATTTTTACGAGTTTTAAGGATTTGCCACAAGCTTATGTATGTGTAGATTTGCGTACTCACGTCTTTTTATATTTCTACACACAAGCAGAGATGCTAGTTGTCCAACTCCAACATATGTATTCTACCATATTCATACTGTGTGTACTGTAGTCTCCTTTCAAATGCTCGCAGACAAGTTTTTAATACTGTCTATTTTGATGGTCTTAAGACAGCCCCAAACTAGCAACTTCAGTTTTGATTATCCAGTCAGCATACAGCAGCCAATCCAGTTAGTGCAGAGATCGGCAGGCACGAATTACGTTGTCTAGGACATAAACTTGGAAGTGTCAGTTGCTTGTCAGAAGGATAAAAAATCTTCATATCTAATAATAATCACTCAAAAAACTTACTTCTTACTCTGAAGAAAACACTGGAATTTGAATTGGATCAGTGGCACTTACTAGGCTGTCCACAACTAGTTAGACATGAAACTATTGCTCCATATAACCCCTTTGTTGGTGAAGCACTTGGCATGAATGAGGGTATGTAAGTCCTCACCTTGAAGTGTCCAATTTCAGTATCAGATGTATGAATCAAATGCATTTTAGGTCTACAGATCACTCGGTAAATAATTTTCTCTTCATACTTAAAGCAAGAATGCAGTCAGCCCAAATTGAATTAGTATCCTGATTCATGAATGGCTCTGTTCAATCAGTTGACAACATTTTTGACACTGAAATGATGAATTTTGCAACATAACTCCTTAATTATGCAGTATTTATGTTCTGAAACATCATGAAAAATGCTTGTATGAAGAATGAAAGGGAATTGCGAGATTTTGATGATTTTATAAAGTCCTGCATACCTACCATAGTTATTCTAGAATCAAGTTAACATATGTCAGAGTATAGTTTCAAGGGTTAGCATTGAAATTAATCTTGGCAGTCACTTTGAAACTTTTCGACAACTTTTGTACTGTAGTAGCTACGTTTACCCACCCCTGTATTAGGTTTATCAATCACCCAGCCCTATTTCAGAGATGGATTTTTCAAGGAGGAAAAATTCTGTACTGTTTCAAACAAAAAGTTTAAATGATGCATAACCAACCAATCCAATTACTTTATGACACCAGACTTCTGATACATCGGTGGAAAAGAGGAACAAAGCAAGCACAGCAAGAATATGCAGTAATGACCCCGGGTGGAAAAAAAATACAGTGTCTCGGAAGCTCCTTTCTGGGAAATTTGTGGGAAATATTGAGAGAAATTTTGGCAACTGGAGGGAAATTTTGAAACTGAAATGTTGTGGAAATATGTATGAAATTTCACTTCCTTCCCACGAAATCAATATTTTTTCCAGACCTGATAATGAGTACAACAGAGACACCCTTACACTTGACAGAAAGAAATATAAACTAACCATTATGACCTTTATCAATTTGTAGGTCAAAACAATGCAGAATGATGTGAGAAAGATTGGATAGATTTAAAATTTCCAATTAATAAGTTCTTATCACACTGAAACATCAAACTAAAGGTGTGAACGAACATGGAGCCGTGGTCTGGTCACAAAGGGGAGCATGAATGAGGGGATATACATACAAGGAAATAATTAATACTGGGAGCTAACAGACAGGGATGGCTTATGAATACTGGGACCTAACAGAAAGGGATGGCTTATTAATACTGGAACCTCACAGAAAGGGATGGCTTACTGTAAGATGGGCAAGCAGAGCAAAGATTGGTTCTGAAGTAGTACAATTGTGAGAGGAACTGTCCAAGGAATTGTTGGTTTTTAAAATTATTACATGCTTTGCCAAAGCTTGGCAAATATTTTAAAACCCATAATGTAAAGATTCTGTACTCTACCCATGCCTTGATCAAGCCCATTTCCCAACACCAGGTCTAATTTTCCTGACCAGAGTTTGCTTTTAAACAAACAGATTGTACAGGAATCTTAACCTGTTTGGAGTTGTTGTGTTTTCTCTGACTGAGGTCTGGGTACTACCCCTCCATTAAGCAAATTAAAAAGTCAGAATACATTTGACACTTATTGCACAATGAAGCAGTTATATAATTTAACAGATATATTCATTTTGTAAAAGCTCCCATGATCAAATTTGCCCACAAAGTTTACCCATCAACTCTACAAGTAATCCACACTACGATCTTAAGAGGCGACCATCACAAGATGCCCCAAAAATCCATACTGTAACAGCAAGCATGTTTGTATGCATAATATTGTTACCTTTTAATTATTTCTATTTTTATGCATCTATCTTCTGGGAGTGAGACTTGATACTATGCTTGAATGCCTCTATGTCTTTTTTCTACAAGTACACTTTTTCTCACCTTGTATTCCACCATTAATATCTTCTCTCCTCTCCTCCTGATAGCATTGCAGTAGATTTAATAGTTAATAAGTTCTAACATATTTGCTTGCCGAATCAGTCCCACAGGAAATACTTTTGAATAAGTCTGTAGTTTACCTCAATTTGAGTAAAAATATTTTTTAGAAGTACCTGACCCTTTGAGTAATCAGGTTGGACTAACATGATGAATTTCTGGGGGTACTAAGACTTCCCCTCTATTCCTGAATTCTGGCTCCAGAATGTTTCTCACCGGAGCAACTGTTCATTAGAAAACCTAGAAATGAGATTGTAAACGGTTCTACAATTCCAACCCAAGTTATGGAAAAAAAAAAAGAACAGTGAAGAAGAATGGTGACCTTTTCCTAACCAATGCAACCCCACAATGTCACTGATATTGAGAAGTTTACTTTTTAATGGAATCCAGTCCAATTTTAGAGTAGGTGGTAAACATTTCCTGAAACTTTTATGATGATGACATACAAGTAATCTGACAAAAAACTGAAACTTAAAAAAGGCCAGAACGGCCCAATATTTTCCTCTGAATGCAGATACTTTAATTTCCAGACAATTCTCCCAATCAACTTTGGCACACGATACTTTTGTCGGCCAGCCACGCACAAACCTGCCAAATATCCTTCTGCAAACATAAAAAGAATTCATACCATCTGGCAGACAAATCAATTGTGTAGTCTCTTTTGTTCCTCTTTCGTTGCATCCAGACACAATGACATATGACCTGAACTTAATATGAATATTTCCAAATCTTACAATCTTACAGGAAGACCAGTTTTCATTGCACACTGACAGTCAGAATACAAAGCTGTGTCAAGAGTCTAATTCCTTGTTTTGAGCAAAAAAAAAACACCCATACAAGTTAAATTTTAAAGGCACAAAAGGAAAAAAACAAAAGAAAAAAAAATGTTACACTAAAATTCTGGCCTTGATGTTTAAAGGAATGTTTGTTGCTTGCTACATTTCTGTTTACCCCTACCAAACACACTCCATGAGGGACTGAGTCTAAGTTTTTAAACTCTATAGTCACCTGTTTCTGTTGTCTAACTCATCTTAAATTGATCTATCCTAAATTCATCATTTCTAAATTGCCTTTTAAGCACCTTCTTTTGCAGTTATCTGTACTAAAAACTAAATATCATTTCTTGCAAATCCCACCAACATGTTTTGCAAAAAAACTTTGATACATCTCACTTCTGAAATCACTCATTTTGTTCTATTTTTCACCATTTATCATCTTTTCACCCATGGCTCACTACAGCAAAAGATGCTAACAACAGTGTTTTCAGACACAGCACTTATCGTCCCGACTTTCTACCTGAACTAGGCCAATACGTGGGCACAGTACCTACTAACACAGTTTTTATTATCTCTAAATATAAAAGAACCCATTTTCTTCTTTCGTTTCATAAGCCAAACAGTTCCTTTGTATGATATTTATTACAGCATGTATGCAAAATAACCTTTTAGTGCATGAACAATTAGCCTTGAAAAAAAATTAACCTGTTTAAATGAGGGCATGTTATTGGGGGAAGAGAGATTACTCAATTCAAATGGCTCAAAATCCGCTACATTAGTTTATACATCATGAAACCAAAAAACAACATCAATAATTAAAAAAAAATAGTCAGAAAATGTAAATAAAAATGCCTTTGCAGATAATATAATAGCTGCAAAGTGCACCTAATTACACAAATGTTAAATTTTTACCATAAATTTAGATCATTTTACAATAATTACCCCACAGATAACATTTTTCTACCCCGTCAGTCTCTTTTCTTCCATGAAATATTTGTTATTTCTGTCCTAACATTTCTGATTCTGACAAAGCCAAGAATGAATTACTTATTCCAATTTTCCAGCCACTGAATGTTTGTTCCGTATAACCAATAACAGTTCTCACATCTTCATGACAATTGCAGATTTCTGGTTACTACTGATTACACAGTTTTCCTAAGTAGATAAGTTGGCACAGTTTCTTGGAATAAAATGATTAAAATAATACCCGATAATTCAAAACCGCCATACAAGAAACAAGGAAAAAGGTGGCAAGAATTTTTTTTCATCAGGAATGCATACCTCATTCTTCCACAAACAAAAATATAATGTTCTTCTTAAACACTCCTGGTGTAATTAAATCCACCAGTGGACTCATAACTCTCCCCAGAATATGGTTAAAATGGAATAAAAGTGACTATTTTAGTTTAAGTAAAATAAAATTAATGTATGCAAATGGTCACTGCATTCTGCAAATTTGCAGAAACAAAAGCAAAATGCTAACACTAGTGCATCCAATGATGGTCAAGTTCTAGACTGTTGTTCAACTTTCTAATGGTTTTGATGGACGTTCCCATGGGGCCACAGTTCTCTGTTCCTCAATTCGTCTAGACTGGATGCGCTGAATAAGGCCGAAAAAGTCCTCATCTGGTACTGTGGGGGCGGGGCATTCGGATGGGAAACTGCTACGTTGGTCTTCCATCCTTGCTCCCTAAAAGAACATAAAAAGTAACTCAAATTATAAAAAACATTGACCCCAACACTAATAAACGGGCAGACCCAGTAGAACCTGGGCTGTCTTCCATCTGTTATGAGTTCATCAATTTTAATAAATGAAAATGAATGATATATGTATGAATGAGGCCCCTAGAAATTTTGGATCTGCTACTGGTATAGACCACAGGTTCTTAACTGGGGAATACCCCCTCCTCCCACACCTAACTGCAATTTTCTTTTTGCTTTTATACTTGCAATATAAATTTTTGCACCTTAACTCTATCCCTGTGTATCCTTTTTGCTGTGAATGTGAAGTGTGGAGAAATTACTTTCGTTTAACCTTTTCTGACGTATACTTTAATGAGGGAAGAAGTCTACGGATTCTGCTTTTAAAGGGCGAACTGGGATGATAAAAAAATTAGAACCATTGGTGTACAAATAACTGAGAACTTCTGACCATATGAGCAGAAACTTTGGGAGCAGGGGTGGGAAGCTGATCTTTTTAATTACACAACCTAATGTACAATGTTTCTGTAACTTAAACTTAGCGAAGGAGGATGAACGACAGGTCTTGCATTACCTGTACATTGTGCTGTTACTGTTGTACCCCTTGCACTAAATATACATGTAAAAGTAACTAGTTATGTGATTGCATAATGCTCCTCATTTGCTGGACTTACAAAAATTAAGAAATGTGAAATGTTCACACAAATTGGCTTCATCTCAACAGAGGGCAAGATAAGATTTTTCACAAGAAGGAGGTAGGGGGGATACTGGGGTGGCTAGGAGGAGAGAGAGCATCATTTAAAAATCCCAATGTAAAGACTTTTGATGTGCAATTTTACATGAAATATTTCAATCCCATCTAAACCGAATGTAGGTGGTATTCTGGATAGGACAAAATCCCCCAAATTGCCTGGATTGGGAAGCTACAAGCCCCCATAATTACCGTCTGGTGGTAAGTGGAAAGATGACTAGAGAGGGCGTAATCCATAGGAGGGTGCCCTCCATCTCCACTGTGCTATTAGTTTACCAGGGTCTAATGGCAGGTAGGTGGGATTACATGTGTTAATAGGAGGTAAAAGGGGGACAATGTAGATACTGCGTTCTTCACTCTCATTCAACGATACTGCTGAACATTTATTACTCACAGCATAAAAGAGATAACTCTCAAGAGTGCTTTCAAACAACTTTAGGGTGAACATACCTGACATCTCATTAGCATTTCAAAGAAATCATCATCAGGGACAGCCCCGTCCCCGGATGCTAGTAATCTGTCCATCACCTCCCTGTTTCCTCGTAGGCCAGGTAAAAGTTCCACGCTGGCCCTCTGTTCATTTAGGCGGTTGCCTTGCACCTTGGCTATTTCATCCAATAAATCTTCTTTGTATGAAGCTTAAGAGAAAAGAAATAGATTATTTCAACTTTTACTGTTCAAATTTTAAGCTTGTAAGGCACGGCCGGGCATTTGCCCCACCCTTACTATAAAACATCAGCTGTTTCTTTCTAAACTCATCCTACTTCCCTTAGACATATCTGTAATGATGTTTTAAGAAGAGAAAAAAAAAAGTGCACATTAAAGTACACTTTGTTCTTCTTTGTGAATTTAAGACTTCACTTGCAAACATTCTGTCACATGACTATATAAAGAACATTTATCAATAAGCACCTGCAAAATTACTTCAACTGGGATGACTACATTTTACCATTCAAATTGCAGCACTGAACTAATCATGTAAGCATTAATGCCTTCAATCTTCGAGATTTAACATGTCAGTAAAAGTACAGCCTTGGGCGTTGCCATCCTGTTCAAAATGAAAATGTTGCACACAGTCACATCTAATGGGTTGTAAGGAAGCAGTTCACACATGGTCTATTTAGTTAACAACTGTCTCCAACTAATGGATCTCCTATCTGTTTATGCTATTGTCTTTGCTTGAATGTTTTGGTGGTGGGCCAGGTCTAGTGGAAGAATGTCACAATTACTTGAGAACAGACAAACACATATCCTGAGCAAGACTCTATAAGTGTTTACTTCTGTAAATTCAAAGATGTACAGCTGTAAAATTCATTTACGCCATCTCTTAAGCCCACACTGAATAATTCTGGGGCATTCTTTTCTTTACAGAGCTACTGAACTTTCATCACAACATATCCAAGCACTCACTTGACAATCACTTTTCAAGGATTTAAATTTGTTTTTTCAAGCACCTCATATTTTGAAAGCATTTCAATTTATCATTATTCATTATTATTCTTTAAGTGCACATCTTAATTGCCATGAATACCAACATTCACACATTTTAAAATTGTTGAAAACAACCCACTCAAATACAAGCACTTTCAAGATTCTGAGCACTGTGTATGAACCTTGACTATTGCCAAAGTTTTCCCAGCTTAACATAAAAAAAAACATTGCTTCCTATGACATCTACACAAACTTTCAGATTCGAAATAAGGATGACAATAATTCTATTTACCTTCATCTTCTTCATTTTTACCAAACGAGCATCTCTGGTCGTTGATTCGTTTACCCTGGAATCGACTTAATGCATCAAGGAAGTTATCCTCCTCCAAAAGCTCCGCCTCTGACCTCTGTATAAAACAATAAAAAGTTTTTTATGTGAGAAAATTTTTGAAGCCCCATCTCCTGTAAGAATTTAACCATTAAAGATTTCCTAGCAATGCTGGCTGAGAAAAAAAAATTATATATAAATTTTGTTTTGATGGCTACATTTTACTCATCTGAGTTTTCCTGTGGCTGTGAAACTGCCTTCACCAAACCAAACAAAAATTCTGTAAGGAACATTTGAGTAAGTTTGAGTAAAACTGAGTACATGTGAGTAAAATTGACACAAAAATGTTATGAGTACACATCAGCAGAATGATTCCAGAGACCACAAAATGAAGTTGACAAAAAATTCAAAATTTTTAATTAATTTCGTAATATGATCTTGCTTGCACTGAGAAGGAGACCAGGTCTGCTTTCTTTGAGCAACTCAAAACACCAATTTGAAGAAAAAGGAAGAAAAACAAGCTAAATATAGGATGATGGCCCTTCATTGCATAAAGAACATTTACTCTTAGAACTCCAACCTTACCTTTTTAGGTTACATGAAAAAAGGAATTTATATCCAGTGAAATATTCCTTTATTTACCTGAGGGACAGAAACTCTGACACCATTGGGGTCAGCTTTTGTAGAATTTGTAGAGTTTGCACTGCTCCCGCTTCCTGAGGAGGTGTCAGAACCTTTCCTGCTGAGTTTTTCTTTGGTAACAGCAGGCTTCTTCTTGCTCTTATTTACTACTTTAGGTTTGGTGGATACTGGCTGCAGAAGATTACCATTTTGCTGGATAAAATGAAGATCAGAAAAAAGGCAGAACATTATCTCATCATCAAATGATGGGTACTCCTGTTAATATTTTAAAACTGTTGTTTCTAAAGCCAGTTGAATCTAGACATCCTCTTCTTGTTTTACCAATGCATATACCACTAATAGGTACTTTATTCAGAAAAAGTCCTGAGGGCAATCTCCCTTTCCACGTGAAAAACCTGTAACTACTCCCAAATGGACTTAGGACGAACAAAACAGGGCTATTCCACAAAGACTTACCATCAATCTTAAGTTTGATACATGCTGTAGTACTTAAGTCAACAGTAAGTCAAACTTAAGGTGGAGTCTAGATCCTTGTGGAATGGGCACCAGACATACCAAAGAGAAGATGCCAGACTTAACACAGCCCAGGTAACCCCTATACACTGATACCAGGGACCTGATCCGCAAAGTTATGCTCCGTCTTAAGTTTGATTCATAGTACACAAGTCAACAATTAATCAAAGTTAAGATCAAGCTTAACTCTTTGTGGAACTCTGGGCTTGCTATGATGTAAATAAAACTTTTCCTATTGTACAAAGTAATTACTCAACTGAGTCAAGCTAAAAGCAAGTGTGTGGGAAGATTCACTGCAATTAAACACATCTAACTGTAATGTAAAATAATTCATCTTCTCAGTACAACATTTTAATTGAGGTGTCAGTTCTGGAGAATGAACTTATACATCACTATTGAAGGAAAAACACAGAGCAGACAAATCTAACTTACAAGGGAGTGGCAGGGAATCAATCAAGTATCTGTGCACTTGTTAATGAACAAAATTAAGCACTGCTCAATGATTACAAATTTTTTTGTTCTCGAGCCAGTATTTGTGCAATATATTCTCAGTTTTGGAAGATGTACAAAATTTTAATACTGAGAACACGACGTTTTTCAGACATGAATTACGCATATGTTATTAAAACTTTGCACTAATCCATGTATGAAATAACAAAATTTAAACACTTCTGATGCCTCAAAAGTGACTCATTAACAACCAAACAACTTCAAGGTATTCAATGTTGGATAAACCTAGTTGAATCCATTGTTTCTAGATGGCTGAATTCATTTTTTTTTCACAAAACTTCAGATCATGCCACATTATCAATATATATATGAAAAGCTTCTAAATGTTACACTCAACATTTTGTGAAATTTTTCCAAGTTGTATGAAAGTAATATGAACTCCACATAGTAACTGGAAACAAGCTGCATAACATTAAACAACACTGAATGGCTACAAGACTGAGATACTGTTAGTCTTCAGCCACTGCAATCTAAGTACCACAATATCAGTAATAAGGTAGTTCGGAATGAACAACAGGAAGACAGCTCAAAGGTCAAGTGAGGGAATTACCCTCGTGCAATCTCATAGTCACAAAAAAGCAACAGCAGCTGAAAAGCTCTGTAGTAACACAGAGACAGGGATGAAGGCATTCAGCTGGTGGCAGGATATAAACAAACCAAAAATTACAGGAAGGTTAATAAAAGTGCACAAGCG